>JAQZBX010008866.1:0-47277 GCA_029593785.1 Cabassous unicinctus | reverse complement strand
CAGTCTAGCTAAAAGTTTGTCCGTTTAATGTTTTCAAAGAACCAACTTTTAGTTTCATTCATTCTCTGTATTTTTTTTTTCTATTTTCAATTCTATTTATCTCTGTTCTAATGCTAATTATGTCCTTCTGCTAATTTGGGGTTTACTTACTCTTTTTTTTTTCTGCTGCCTCAAGATGTGAACTTAGGTTATTGAGATCTTTCTTCTTTTTTATATTGTTGTTCATCACTATAAATTTCCTTGTGATTACTGCTCTCGCTAAATCCAAGAAATTTTGGAATGTTGTGTTTTCATTTTAATTTTCATTTCATTTTCACTTCATTTTCATTTCTCTAATTATTGCCCTATTTCCCTTGATTTCCTCTTTTACACACTGGTTGTTTAAGAGTTTGCCCAAAGTGATCACAGATTCAATGCAAGCCCTATTTAAAAAAAAACCTGTAGCCTTTTTTGCAGAAATTGTAAAGCTGATACTCAGAATCAAATGGAGCACCTGGCATTGAATAACCAAAACAATATTACTGAAAAAGAGCAAAGTTGGAGGATTCATACACCCTGATTTCAAAAGTTCATTTAAAGCTATGATAATCAAAACAGTGTTGTACTTGTATAAAGATAGTCATATTGAACAATGGAAAGAGTTGAAAGTCTAAAAATAGATAGACCCAAACAAATATGGCCAAGTGATTTTCAAAAAGTGTGCTAAGTACATGCAATAAGGAAAGAGAGAAAAGACTAATCTCCTCAACAAATCGTTTAGGAAAGCTGAATATCCACAAGCAAAAGAATAAAAATGGCCTCTGTCTCAGACCATTTACAAAATTTAACTCAAAATTCATCAAAGACCCAAATACAAGTGCTAAATCATAAAATTCTTGGATGATATCTTACAAGCAAATCTTCACGAATGGTATTTACCAGGTGATGGGAAGAGGAAGGAGGAGAGTTTGAAAGGTAGGAATAAGGTGTTTGTAACTTTTTAAAATTTTTAAATTAAAATAACTTAGTGTATTACATACATATCAAGATTCCATGGACTCTCTCAACTCTGTCTTTTAAAAAGTGCCCCCAAATCTAGAATTCTTTTCCATACCATCTATTAATGGATAATTTGTTTCTCAATATTTTGCAAACATGCATGCTTCTTTCTCAGGTATATTTTGATATCTCCAAATAAAACAAAACTTTCCTCCTCATCAGCTATTGAATTCTGTTTGTGTCCCTTCAAACTTCTATGGTAATCGTTATTGTGGTAAGTCTCTTGATTGATGATATTGTAAAAATCTATTAAGAATTTTGCACCACTGAATAGATTATATTCTGATTTTTATCACTAAAAGATGAGTGATGAAATTTAGACTATTTTTTTAGTAAACATAATTCTTTTTACAGCATGAAACTTCATGGAAAAATAAATAATATGTAAATATATATTAAAATATTATATATATATTTCTATCTAATTTCCTTCAAGTCAAATTTTTAAATAGGCGTTATAGATACTGAAACACACACACACACACACACATATTTCTTACCTAAATGCTTTAGACATTTATTAATGTCTAATATTAATGACTAGAAAAGACATTTTAACAGCTGAAATCCTTATTTTATATATAGCAGAAAATTATGCTTTCTTACAAAGTTTTACTTATATGAAATTTAACCTTAAATTATTTTATTTAGGATACATGACGTGTTTCAAACTTGCCTTAAACTTGAAATGGACATATATGTTATTTTTTTAAGCTACTGCTAGTCAGAAAAAAGCTTACCTCCTTCTCAGTTAGAGAATATCAGTTTATCTTAGGAGTCTAACATCTATTTCTTCAGTAACTTTAACAAAATATATCTGTATCTATCTCTCTATCTATCTATCACCTATTCTACCTACATACCTATCTATTAAGATTTTATGGGATTAGGTAATATGGAGATCTATTTATTACCTGTATCTAAAGAAGTATATTCTGATAATGGTGTATACTAAAGGAGTATATACTGTTAATGGTCTATGTCTTTTATTAAGAGATAAATCATATGGTCAAATCTCATTAAAGTAAGTAATGACAAATGATTTATTTAAGTTACAAATGAACATATTTACATTTTTCCTTTAAAATGTATGGCACTTTCCCACATGTTTCCTAGAACAACTGCAAGATAGAGAAGAGAATTTTTGTAATAAATAAATGAAAATCACAAAATTACATTTGTTTGGTATAGTAAGTGATGTATCATGTCAATATAGGTAATCAGTTCCTACAGTTCTGGGAATCATTTTATTCCTAAACAAAATTCAAAACACAATTTTATGGAGGATGGTTATGTGAGAGGTTGTGGGAGGTATGGAGGTGGGGCATTTAGGAATCCCTATATTTTTTGTATAACATTTATGTAATATAAGTATCTTTTTAAAAAAATTTAAAAAATTATAAAAAACACAGGTTTACTCTTCAAAATAATTATTTTTTTGAAGAAGTTGTGATTAACAAAATTGTTTAAAAAAAGGGGAGAGTTGAAAAGACATGAGAAAAATATTTTGAAAGCACTGGGAAATATATTAAGACATGTTTGTAAATTGTTAGGAAAAAATCAAAACAGAATGGATAAAGCCATTTTGATTTGAAAAGGCTTTTGATTTGAAAAAGACATTTTAAAAAGGCTACTAAAAATTTATGAGTATTCTTAATTCATCAGTATTATGCCTCTAATTCTTGATACCATAACATTTCACTTCCTTGTGAAAAATATAGTACTCCTGGTCATGTCCACAAAGGCTTGCCTCACCTGTTGGTTCCATAGGCTGTAAATGAAGGGGTTCAGCATGGGAGCTACTGAGGTGTTTAGCACAGCTACTCCTTTGCTGAGAGACACCCTGTCTTCTGCTGAGAGTTTAATGTACATGAAAATGCAGCTGCCATGAGAGATGGATATGAGAATCATGTGGGAAGAACACATGGAAAAGACCTTTGTCCTCTGACTAGTAGAAGGAACCCTCAAAATTGTTCTGATGATGTATATGTAGGACAGGATTACCAATGCCAAAGTGAACCTTAGAATAAACACAGCATAAGAAAAACCCATTATCTCTAGGAATTGCATGTTTGAACAAGAAAGTGGCAGCAAGGGAAAATAATCACAGGTAAAATGGTCAATAATATTAGAACTACAGCAAACAAGCTTTAAGAGCAACGTGAGTGCTGTGAGTATGAATTAAAATGAAGTCAGCCCTGAAGAGAAGACAAATAAAGTAAAGACTATTATTCATGATGGTCACGTAATATAGGGGATTCCAGAAAGCAATATAATGCTCATAAGGCATGGCCATCAGAAGGTAAAATTTAGAGTCCCCCTAGAAAGTGAAAAATAATAACTGAATCACATAATCATTAAAGGAAATGGTTTTATCCCCTGTTATAATGGTGCCCAGGAATTTGATTATGCTAACAGTTGTGAAGGAAACTTCTAATAAGAAGAAATTCCTAAGAAAGAAATACATGGGAGTCTGGAAGTGGGCATCCATCAGAGTAAGGGTGATAATGGTCAGGTTCCCAGTGATGGTGAGCAGAAAGACAAAAATCACAACCTGAAGCTTTGGGTCATCTGACAATCCTAGCAGGATAAACTCTCTTACTTCCATGTGGTTTCTCATTTTTCAGTTGCTTGTTTGTGTTACTCTTGCTATGTTTATGGAAGACAGCACGAAGACAGCAGAAAGATGAGTGGATTAACAAATTTCTTCCTAGTGAGTGTGTTCTAATGCAGAAGCTTACATTTTAAGCCATGACAGTTAAAAAAAAAATTCAGACACGCTCACATAGATAAAGAAAAGCAATTGAACTAAACAATTGTTGTAAGAAATATATTGACTTTACTTATGATTGCTCCACAAATCGGGGGATTGAAACTGGTGAATGCAATTTATAAGAAGTAGAAATTCTGGAGGATGTAATACATAGGAGTCTTTAGACAAGAGTCCATCCTGTTGAATATGATTATTATCAGGTTTCCAGAGCTCTTAATATATAAGTCATAAATAAATAGATAAACATCACAACCAAAAGTTCTGGGTTGTCTGATAGGCTCAAGAGTACAAACTCTTTAATCATGGTGTGGTTTGTCATGCTGATTTTTCTTCTCTTTCAGCAAAATCTAAGGGTGAAAAGCAAAAGAAAAATAATAAGTAGATGGTAAGGAATTAGAGATTTGAAGATTGGTGTTTATAACACCAGTGAAATGAAGAAATGACCTTTTAATCCTTTATGCATTTTTCTAATATTTCTCACTCCTATTAAAGCAGCAAAATTTCACACATCCTCTATTGAAAGGGAAACACATATCCATATATCTAATATTAAAGTCATCATATTGGTGACTGTACATACAACTTTGACAAGTAACCTAATTTACTACATTTGCAATACATCTTTGGATTATAGGCTTACACACAAATATATATGAATTATGGCTGTAGTTTACATATTAAGACATTGTTTTCCAGTTTCCAAGAATTTGTGTTAATAAGACTAAAATATCTAATTTTTGGTATTAATTTTGGTGCCCTTAAGAAATATTACTAGCATATAGTTGTTTCAAATTGATTAAGTAGGATTTCAATTTGGGGTTTGGGTAGCTGTCTGGTATGCCACAGATGGGGAGCTAGAAGCAATAATGCATGAAAGAATATAGGTCATTCATTACAGTTCTGGAGAGGGAGAGGAGCACCACAAGGGGACATGGGAAGCAGGTGGGAAGCACATAAGCAGCTGGAGAGGAACCCATGGGCTTGTGTGTTCCTTTATTGTGGTCAAGGGTGGCAGTTAGAAGGTTTCCCATGGAAGTCAAGGATCAGGTAGTTTAAAGCAGTGAAAGGGGAAAGAGATTAGGGGCTGGAGGTTGGGGAGGATGGGCAGCTTATTATTTGGGACAAGCTGTGCGTCCTAACGAAGTGCGTGTGTGGAGTGGGGTATGTGGGTGATAATATTTTGGTGAGTTAACTGATGTACACTGAGGCCTGGGCATAGAAGTGGGTTAACACCTAAAGCAGAGGCTTAGAGTTCCTGGCAAAATGGATGCTAAGGCAACAAAAAATGATGGAGGCTTGGGACATAGGGCTTTGCTGGAAATTGATGAACTTTGTAGCAGCCACCATTATACTTATATAGCTATCATTATGATAATGATATCATAATGATATCAATTTCTTAATATATTTCCTTTTAATTATAAATAATAGAAATCACAGAATTATAGGGAAAGAATCATCTAATGTCTTTATTTGTGGGAAAGGAACAGAGGGCAGAGATGAATCAATATTCACATAAATAGAGCAATATTATTAATATCTTTCTACAACATATTGATTCATTTATGTCAATTTTTTTCTTATTTGCATTAACAATTATTGCATTGACAATTTTTTTTACTATACTCACATTTTTCTTTTTACTCATTAACTTACCTGAGGACAAGAAGAACTAATAAAGTAGTTTTTGATATGAAAATATAATTTAGTCTCCTTTCTAAAGGACTAAATGATTAGAAAAAAGAAAAATTCTCTAGGATTTAGTTTCTACAAACTAGATATTGCTAAAAATGTAGGCTCTATAATTTTATGTTTGTTCTCTATTTTTCCCAACAAGAATTATGGCTGTTTTATAAGTTCTCAATACTATTTGTATTACTCTCTTTCTATAGCATGAATTGGGCAAGTCGGCAGGTATTGAGGAATGGAAATGTAGAAAGATGCCATTCACTGTCTAGACTCAACAGTGAGTCTTACTGACAGGCAATAAGTAGCAAAGCTGGCATTATGCCCTTATTGTCTTTCTTGTTTCTTTGAATTTTCCTAGCATTAGCCAATCTCTTCCTTTAGCATTCCTTGTTTTTATGTATCAGCAAAATCTGGCAGATCAATAGGCAGAACTTGTTTTTGTGTTTTTAACAAAGGTTGACGTATTACATTTAAAAATTAATAAAACTAAATATTTTAAGTGATAATTTTGGGATTAGTTTCAACAAAATAAACAGATATGTTTATTATCAAATATGATACACACTCATTGTCTTATATGTCTGATGATTCCAGTTAGATATATAAGCTTTGATTTTTCTTAATTTGCTTTAAAAAATGAGATGCAAAGCAATGCATTCATACTATAATTCACGAGGCTTTTTTGTTATTAATACACCTCTGCCTCCATCATATAAAAGCCTCTCACATAGAAAAGACACAGGATAAATTTTATCTAAGTTTCCTAACATCCTTATTTAGAAATAGAATATCTCTCTTTTACCTTTTCTCATAAAAATAAAAATTGTTCTGAACCTGAACACCAATAATAAGTGACTTATTTTTTTTATTTTTAAACAATTTATTGAAGTATATCATTCATACATGAACATACATAAACTATAAGTGTTCAGTAAACATTGTGATCTTACAAAACAAACATGCATAACATCATACAGGGCACCCACACATCATCTCACACCCACACACAAACATACTGCATTGTTGTGAAACATTTGTTAACAAATCATGAAAGAGCATCGTCAAAGTATTACTACTAATTATTGTCCAAATCTTCCTCCTCTGTACATTTTTTAATGGATACAGAACCAGCAAAAATGGGGGGGAGGGTGTAAAAATGGATAAACTATTTATTTTAATCCAGAGAGTTTTTAAAGTAAATTTCCCTCGATTGCTGCTTTGAGAGTAAGAATCTAGAAGGTAAAACAATTCAAAACTTTCTTTGATAAAATGTAGATTCAACAGTACACAAAGATGAAGCAATTTTGCCTTCTCAGGTGACTGAGGAAATTTTCCAGCGGCTGGAGCCAAAAAAGGAAAGGTACAAACAGAGATGAATTCAAAAGATGTAAGTGATGTCATGACCTATACTTTTCTGGAAAACTAAGCTATGTAACAAGATAAAAGTAGAAGTGTACCAATCAACTTATGCCATTAACTGGTTTCCTTTTGACTGTTCTTCATTTCCCTAAAATGCCATGGTACTCAGTTTACACTCAGGAGATAATTTAGTCTCAATTCCTTTGGGGATGGTTAAATCCAGTGCTAAACTACACCATAGGATCACTTCTTTGAGGATAGTACCCATGTTTTACTCATTTATGCATTTCTACGAGCACAAAACACAATGAATGAATAAATAAAACCTTTTAATATCTTTAAAATCAGAAAAGTACGTGAAACTCTAGTTTTTAAAGTTTTTTTTTTTAATTTTAAATATAATGCATGCTTAGTGTTATAAGAAACAGGTGTCTCAGTGATATGGAGTGACAAATGGAATGGCCCTTACTTTTCCACCTTATTCTCCATTATCACTCAAATCCTCAAGTCAACTAATATTGATCATTTATCATATGTTCTACCAGATATTTTTTTATGTATTCACATACTTGGAGATTTTTTTTTTCTTTAACACTAATGAGATTATACCACATAAAATGTTCTGCAATTTTCTTTTTTCCGTTAATATGCAATGGATATTATCTTTTGCCAAGTTATCTGGATATAACTCATTCTTTTATAGCAATTTCAAAATATATCAGAGAAGACTTGTATATAATTGAGAAATTAACATGTTGATTAAGAGTTAGGAAATTCGTTACAATGCTATAATGAATTCCTATGCATTCATTTGTATTTGTGCAAGTATTGGTATAACATAGATATGAGTTTTACATTTTGAGAGATACTTAAAAATATCCATTCTACCGAAAAAAAACGAGTCCTTTTTGTCACATACTAATCACCACGGAATGATATCAGTCATTTAAAGAGTGTGCATTCAGAGAGACAATTATACTACAATTTATTTATTGATAAAAGCCCTATAACTTAGTGATGAGTTTTGAAGTTAAAGAGAGTCAATGTTTTTGTAAACTTGCAAAATTTTTTTAGCCTTTCAGAACATCAGTTTCCCCACGTGCAACATAGGAAAACTAATTGTCTAACTCATAGGTTCTTGTAAAGATTAAATGAAATGCTATGTAAAAGTACATAGCATATTAATTAAATATAGTAAGTGCTTAATGTATTACAGATACCTCTTTTTTATATGGTTATATTATCCATTTAATATTGCAATTAAACATCTCTTTAATTTTTGTATTTCTTATATGTGAATAACCTTTGTTCATATTCCACTGGGTTGTCTTCTTGTTTATTAGTAGGTGACAATCTTGTTTTAGAAATATATACACTTGGTGTGTCATATCTGTTACATCATGTTTTCAGAGCCTATTCTTATCTTTTATTATTTTTACAGTGTGGCTTATCTCAAAATGATTTTATAGTCTATTTTTAATAGATTATATTAAAATCTTTAGAAAGGCCTTCCGAGCATAACTCAAAGCTATATAAATATTAGCCTTAATTTATATATTTATGGTTTTTCTTTTTACATTTAGAACCTTCTTTAACCCATCTTGAATGTATTATTGTTTATATGAGATATGGATTGAATTTTGTTGCATACTCAAAGTGAAACCATGGGCAGCCAAAAACAGTTTGGAGGAATGTCCTCTGTTCTTGGAACCTTATCTTTCCTGAGTTTGTTTTGCAGGCAATCAAACTGCCCACAGGTTATTAACCAGAACATGGGCAGAAACATGAATTCTTATCCCTAGATAACCCCTTAGACACTAAGAACTCTCCCTTATCGGAACGAAAGATCATGAGATGAGCTGACATCAAAAGTGAATAAAAGGTGAGGGGTCCTTCAATATGGAAGATCTGATCTGCCAGCACATTGCTACAATATATGAATAATTCTATAAACAACCAATCAGAATATGCTAACCCAAATCCCCATCACTGTCCCCACCTTCCTTGTTCTCATTCCATAAAAACTCCAATTCTCAGATGGAGGAGACAGATTTCAGCTTAATGCCTCTCTCCTTAAGGTCAACCTCCTTTCTAAACAATTTCTTTTCTCAAAATGTTAATGTCACTTTATTGGGCTCTATGCACTCTGGGGACTGAGTTCATGGCTCCATAACAAATGAGTTACCAATTATCCTAACATCATTAGTCCAGAGACAAATTATGAGTTTGGGCAGTAAGTTACCAAGAGCACCAATGATGCTTTATCCTCTTTTAGTAATATTTCTGGTCTAGAATTCTCTTCAATAAGTCCAGTTGCAATCTTTCAGATGGAAACAGAGCTGGGTCTACTGAAATACAACCTTGATCTAAGAAACTAATATCCTAGGGATTATCTTCACCTCAACATGAAGACAAAATCAAATCAAACTTAGAAACACCTTTCCTGAACTCTGAACCATTTTAACTCATATGGCATCCAGAATGATGCATTACAAATGGAAATATTATCCCCTCACTTTTCAAAATGGAAAACATGGCTTATCACGTCCCTCAGCATAAAGTATCCAATCATAATAGGCAAAGGCTCTGTTAAGATTGGATCTCCTCTTACCTTTTCAGACTTATTTCAGAGCATTATCCCTTCACATTCCTTTGCTGTTTACTTGTTGTTTATTTTTACATGTTTGTTTGAGGTTTTTTAAAATAAGGTTCTTTAAAATAACATTTTCTTTTCACCCTCAGGAATTCACATATGCCTTCAGCCAAATAAATGTAGCTTCTTAAGCACCTCCTTTCACTTTTACTCACCTTTCACTACTATAATTGTATTTACTCTAAAATGTTCTTCTCTGAAACTCTTATTATCTCAAACTTACATGTTTCTAGAATGCTATGTGCTGTTTTTTTGTAGTACTAATTATATTTTGAGAAATAACCAGGGGTCATCCTTCCTCAAATGTAAGTATCCACAAGGTTATGTGATAAATACGGTTATTGAAATTTAAATATGAATTAATTAAATTCAATTAAAATTAAATAAGAGAAAAATAAGTTCTCAATCACACTAGCCACATCTCAAGTCTGCAATAGCTACACATGGCTATTGACTACTGTGTCAGACAGCACACCACACTTTCCTTTAATGTTCCATATAAAATCTTGTCATCTTTGAAATATTATCTCTGAAGCACCAAGATCAGTTTCTCTGTCTTCCCTGTTCTCCCAAAACTTTGCATTGTATCTTACTCCCTTGCAATTATTTGTACATGCAATTTATTGCAATGCCTGTTTTAACCTTGAGGAAATGGGCCTTGGCTAATTCAACAACTGGTTTTGGAAAAACCGGATGTCCCCATGCAGAAGAATGAAGGGGGATTCACTATCCCATACTATATACAAAAATCACTTCAAAATGGATCAAATATATAAGGGCCAGAATTATAAAACTCCTAGAAAAAAACATAGGGAAACTTCATCAGTAGTGTGAGGCAGTGGTTTTTTCAGACTTACACACAAAGCACAAGTAACAAAATAAAAAAGTATAAATGAGACCTCATCAAAATTTTAAAAATGTGTGCATCAAAGGACTTTATCATGAAACTGAAAAACACAAAGTACTTAATGGGAGAAAATATTTGGAAATTGCGTATTCAATAACAGTTGGATAGACAATTCTCCAAAGAATATTAACAAATAGCCAAAAAGCTATTAGGAAAAGGCAAATCAAAATCAAAATGAGATGTGATTTCACACCCACTAGCATGGCTACTGCTTTTTTTATTACTTATTTTTAAAGGAGATTTTGATTATATCCTTTCCCTCTTCCACACTTTCCCACATTAACAACATCTTTCATTAGTGTGATACATTTGTTAACAATTTATGAACACATATTGAAGCATTGTTACTAACCATGGTCTATAGTTTACATTATAGTTTAGAGTTTGCACTGTACAATTTAATAGGCTTTGAAAAAATGTATAATGCATTGTATCCATCATTGCGATATCATGCAGAATGATACCAATGTCACAAAAATGCTCCATGTTACACCTATTCTTCCCTCTCCCTTCCCTAAGACCCTCTGGTGGCCACTGCCTTTATAGCAATGATACAAGATCTGCATTGTTAGAATAATAATATGTCTACTTTAGTCCATAGCTGCATTTCCCCCTTATGATTGTTTGAAGATTTGGGGATGGTGATACCCACTCTGTTTTTGATTGAGAGGGGATTTAGATCCCATGGGGAAGGTGGATGGAACTGTCTTGCTTGCAGTTATAGATACTCTCTGTTTTTTTGAAATGGGCATTTTCCATTATCATCCTTTTGTTAGTTGTCCTGAGTGAGTCCAAAGAACGTGAGAGTAGGTGTTGCAACTCTGCTGAGTTTCATGGCTCAACTGACATATGAACAGACTGAAGATTTAAGTCTCTGGGACATATATTTAGCAAGTATAGTGCTAATTATAAGTTCAAATAAAAGGGGCAGAAGAGTCATGTGTAGTGAAATTATAAATGAGTCTAACTCTGTTACATTGGGGATCATATATTCCAAAGTAAGGCCCACTGTCAGCATGCCAAATTTCTGACATTGTCTGCCCAGCCTATAGTGTCTAGATGCCTCTAGAGCCCTCAGGAGGCCCTGCTGTTTGAGGCACTGTTTCTGTGGCAGTCAATGAGATCCTGCTGAGACATGTATAAGCATAACCTCTGGAATGATCTCCCAACTCACCTTGAAATCTCTTAGCTGTAGAAACTCATTTGTATTTACCATTTCCCCCTTTAGTCAAGGTCTTTTCCAAATGCATCACTAGTTGGTACTTGGTAATGATCCCTCAGTGCCAGGGAAGCTCATCCCCGGGAGTCATGTCCCATGTTGGGTAGAAGGTAGTGCATTTATATGGTGATTTTGGCTTAGAGAGAGGCCACATTTGAAGAGAAGGAGGCTTTCAAGAGGTAACTCTTAGGCAATATATCATACTAGGCCAAGTTTCAGTTTCACGAGAATAAGGTTCATAAGTCCAACCATCAATATTAAGGGCACCACATACTGGTCTGACCTCCTTCACTAGGCACTGCCCATTTACTCAAGAGATTCTTGCTGTTCTTTTAGAGAATGTAACAGGATTGCTAGGCTGAGAATTCAATATTCTTTTGGTTGTTGTATGGGTCTCCACCCACAAAGACAGTGACCCATGAACACTTGAACATATTTATTTGCCATAGAGTCATGTCCCAGGTACACACCTCCCCACATATCCCCCTATCACAGCCCCAGTGTCTTTTTTTTCTCAATTTATTTTGAGAAGCTTTAGATTACAGAAAAGTCACATAGGAAATGCAGGGCATACCCATACACCACACTTCCTGCTCCAAACACTTACTCATCTATGAATAACATCCAATATGAGTATGGTACATTTGTTATAGTCGATGAACAAATATTGATGCAATGCTCCTACCCATGGTCAGTCGTTTACATTATGGTCTACCTTTTGCACCATATACTTTTATAGGTTCTGACAAAATATATAATGGCTTTATACACCATTGCAAGATCATGCAGAAAAACTCCAATGCACCAAAGATGCCCAATGTTCCACCCATTCTTCCTTTCCCCTCCCCTTGGAATCTATGGCAACAACTAATTTTCAATTTTAAAGAATAAGGTTCATAGTTAGATGCATTAATATTAAGGGCTTGACATACTGGTTTGCTTTCTTTTTTTAGGTGACTGCCTACATACTGGAGATGTTCTTGATCCTCTATTTGAGAACACAGCAGGATTCCCCAGGACGAGAGTTGAGTATTTCATAGTACTAGAAATCTGTTAGCTTTTATAAAGGGTATTTGGGGTAAAACCTTATGGTTAAAAAGACCTAAAGAGTTCAACTCATAGTCAGCTCCTCACCAAAGTCTTTTGCAACATGTTGAAATAACATGGCAGGCGACATCTGCAAGTGTTCAGCTTTTTACTCTCCTCTTAAGGCTCCATGGGCCCAAGTTCTTCTGATTTCAGCTGTAGGCTGAAGGGCTCATTTCTTTCCAGGACTCCTCAGCTTCTCAGGGCCCTCATCTCTTTAGCTGTCATCTATCAGGCAAATGGCTCATTTCTCTTCCCAGGGCCTTTGCTGTGTCTATGGAGCTCTCTCTCTTTTTCTGTGTATTTCCTTCTATCTTCATGATTGAGTGTCCATTATATAGCCCACCAAGAGGATAGGGACTCAACTCTGTGTGCTCTGATGATATGTTCAAATCAAAACGCTAATCCTGATTTAATCAAGTATACATAAAGCCTTTGAATTTAAATCAATCAAAGGGTGCCATGCCCAGAGGAACAAACCAGTTTACAAGCATAATCTATACCTCTTTTTGGAATTCATCAATAATATTACACTGCCACAATCACTATCACTCCCCTCCATTGCCAAATCATCTCCTTCCACCTAAATATGGGTTTTGACTATTTCACCCTACCCTACTCCCTTTCTGTCACCTGATATGCTATCTTCCAGACTCTAACTCTCTGAGTCTACTCAGTAGGCTTAGGTCATATCAGTGAGATCATGAAATACTTGTCCTTTAGTAACTGGCCTACTTCACTCAAAATAAGGTCTTCAAGACTCATCCATGTTGCTGTCTGTGACAGTACATCATTCCTTCCTATAGCTGAGTAATATTCCATTGTATGTATATACAACATTTTGCTTATCCACTCATCTGTTGATGGACACTTGTGTTGCTTCCAAATTTTGGCAATACTGAATAATGCCTCTATGCATGTTCGTGTGCATATATATGTTTGTGTTCCTGCTTTCAACTCTTCTGGGTATATACCCAGCAATGGAATTACTGGATCATACGGCAGTTCTAAAATTAGCTGTCCTCCACAATGGCTGTACCATTCTACATCCTACATTCCTACCAGCAGTGGATGAGTGTTCCATTCCTCCACATCCTCTACAACACTTGTAGTTCTCTGTTCATTTATTAGCGGCCAGTCTAATATGTGTAAGTTGATATCTCATTGTAGTTTTGATTTGTGTTTCCCTAATAGCTAGTGATGCTGAGCATCTTTTCATGTGCTTTTTTGCCATTTATATTTTTTCTTTGGAAAAGTTTCTATTCAAATCTCTTGACCAATTATAAAATGAGTTGTTTGTCTTTTTATTTAAAAGATGTAGGATTTTGTTATATATGGTGGCTATTAGGCCCTTATTGTATAAGAGGTTCCCAAATATTTTTTCCCAATAAGTAGGCTGCCTTTTCACTTTCTTGACAAATTCCTTTGAAGTGCAATTTTTTTTTAATTTTGGGAAGGTCCAATTTACCTGTTTTTTCTTTAATTGCTCATGCTTTGGGTATAAAGTTTATGAAACCATTTCTTACTACAAGATCTTGTACATGCTGCCGTCCATTATCTTCTAGGAGATTTTATGGTATTGATTCTTATATTTAGGTCTTTGACCCATATTGAGTTAATGTTTGTATGGGGCATGAGACGGTGATTCTCTCTCATTCTTTTGGATATGTATATCAAGTTCTCCAAGCACCATTTGTTGAAAAGGCCTTTCTATCCCATTTGAGTAGGCTTGGTGGCCTTCCAACTGGAAGAAAATTTGGTGGTCCTTCAGAAATTTTAGTACAGAATTACCATAGGACTTGGCAATCCCATTTCTAGGTATATACACAAATAATTGAAAACAGGGATTCAAACTGGTACTTGCACAATGATATTCATAGCAGTATTATTCACAAATGCCAAAAGAAGGAAGCAACCAAGTGTCCATTAACCAATGATAGAAAAATAGAAAACTAAAATGAGGTATATATACCAATGAATTTCTGATATATGCAACAACATAGATAAATCTGAAGATTCATGTTGTTGAGCAAACTAAGCCAAAAGTACACATTTTATATTATGATCTCACGGATATGAAGTAATTAGAATAAGCAAATTTATAGAATCAGAAACTAGAATACAGTTTACCAGAGGCCAGGGAAGGATAGGGAATGAAAAGTTAATGCTTAAATTATACAGAATTTGTATTTGGTTTGATAGAAAAGTGTTGGTAATGGATGATAGTGATGAGTAGCACAATATAGTATAAGAAATTAACAGCACTGAATTACATATTAGAATGTGATTATAAGGGGGAAATTTTAAGTTGAATATATGTTACTAGAATATTTTTTTAAAAGGCAAAACACCTAGGACTATACAACACAAACATTGAATCCTATTGTAAATGACGAATTATATAATAGTATATTTAAAAGATGCTCTTTCATGAATTGTAACACATGTACCACACTAATGCAAGGTGTTAGCAATAAGGTTGTATATGGGATCTCTATATTTTATGCATGATTTTTTTTGTAAACCTACAACTTCTCCAATAAAAAAAATAAAAAGACTTAAAAATGTGGGTGGAAGTATACAGGAGTGGACAAAGAGGAAGGCACAAGAAGAATTACTTTTTACAGCCTCTTTTTACTTATCTCCAGATCTACCATTATTCAACAGTTCCCCTCAGTTTGTTCTCCAAAATATCTCTGGAGCCAACTCCCTGAGCTACAAATTCACTGTCACCATTGCATCTTTTACTCAGAAAATTGAGAGCATAAGCCCTCTAACTTCTCTTCTGACTCCAAACATCTGAAAATCCATCCTTAACACATTTTATAAGAGAATAGTTATAAAATAAAATTCTGATTACATATATTCTTAGATTAAAAATAAAACCACATACAAACTATTTTCTCAACATCACCAGCAATCAATATCTCTATACTTCACTCCAGATAAATGACAAGATTTTTTTAGGGATTAGGCCATTGACTTTTTATTTAAATAAACAAATCATGTGGTGATTCTTATTTGCACTAAATTATAAGTACTCTAAATCTACCAGATTAAATCCTAGCACATTTCAGGATTTATGAGCTTATTATGCTTGAGTTAATAAGCATAATAACTGGTGACTGGTTTTCTTGCCTTGTTACATATTATCCCAGCTAAGGCCACTTTGTCCCCCAACTGAGGTATCTAAGATGACCCAGTGCACTCTGGGCTAGGAGTAAAGCAAGATCACTTTATACATACTGTCTCATTTCATTTTCAATATACATTATCAATAAGAACTACTATTATATTTGTAATAGATGGATAAACATCACAGCAGAGAGTTTGAGAAACTTGACCAGGCTCATACAAGACTCATACAAGTCTGAATTTATAATTTGGCTGGCGGGATCCAAATACTTGTGAGTGACACTTGACCTACGTCCAAATGTCCCAGTGGTTCTGCATGTTCTTATACTCATGTCTATAATATCCTTTAGCTGTTTCTTTCTTATATATCACAAATATCATAAGAATTATATTTTTGAACAGCATTCCTGACTCATCAAAATAGTTCAGTGTTCATTAATGTGCTCACAGGATTTGGTATATAGCTCTATCCTAAGATGAATTATACTATTAAATCATTGTTGGATTCCATCTTTGTCTGTCCCACTGGATGCTGTGTCATCCTACTGAGGGCAAAAGTTATGTCTAATGTAGTGCTTGGGTAGACCAATAATAAATGTATGCTCAATTTAAAAAATCAATTGATTACCCTTACATTGAGCCACGTAAAATTCCAAATATTACACTAATATATAATTAAATTAGTTTTTCTTTGTTTGTTGTTCCTGCAGGGAGAAGATTACTGTGTCTTGGGGAGTAAATGAAATTCAAACTTTTATTTGAAATGTCAGATGAATGTATGTTCTATAACACAGCAAAGAGTGTTAATTATAAAAAAGTAGAAAAGAGATATTTGTTTAGAGTGTTATGAGAAAGTTAACTAACAAAAGCCTAGATTGAGTAAACTTAAAGAAAAGAGGTAACATTTTTACTTTTCTATTCAGGGTTTTAAATTTAATTTATCCTCATTTTTTGAAAAAACAAACAAACAAAAAAAAAAAACTCTTTTGGCGACTATGCTTGAAGGCTTGCTTCACTTGCTGGTTCCTAAGAATATAAATGAAAGGGTTTAAGGAATGGGCAACAGAGACAAAGATAACAGCTACTCCTTTGGATAAAGTCATGTTTTCCCTTGCTGATGACTTCATGTAAATGAAAACACAACTACCATAAGTAAGGAAGACAAAAACCTGTGGGAAGAACAAGTGGAAAAGGTCTTTGTTCTTTTCTGAGTTGAAGGGACTTTAAGAATGGTTTTGATAATATAACTGAGGGAAAGAACCACTAATAGCAGTGTGACCACAAGTATTACACCTGCTGAAGCAAATGAAATCAATTGTAACAAATGAGGGTATGTGCAAGAAATCTGTAGGACAGGTGAAGCATCACACATGAAATGATCAATGTCTCTGGTAGCACAGAATTCCAGTTGCAGTCCCATTACCAACGGTGGAAAGGTGATCAGAAAGCCAGCTGTCCATGAGCTGAGTATCTGTGGGTAGCACACTTTGCTACTCATTATGATTGGGTAATATAGGGGTTTGCAGATGGCAACATAGCAGTCATAAGACATGGCAGCCAGAAGATAATATTCAGTAACTCCTAACAGGAGGAAAAAAGAATAACTGAGATGCACAATCATTGTAGGAAATGATTTTGTTTTTAGTCACTATGGTTATCAGGAATCTGTGAATACAGTTTGTTGTCAATGAGATTTCCAAGAGGGAGAAATTTCAAAGGAAGAAACACATTGGAGTCTTGAGGTCGGGATCCAGCAGCATGAAGAGGAGGATAGATAAGTGTCCCATCAAGCTCAACATGTAGTTGACAAAGAGAAACATAAAAAGTACAATTTGCCATTGCGTATCATCTGTCAGTCCCAGCAGAATGAATTCTATCTCTGTTGACACGTTTTGCATTTCAGCTTTTAATCCTACTAAATCAGCAAAGGAAAATGACTCCAAAATCAGAAATAGGGTTTTTTAAAATTACAAATATAGAGAAAAGGACATATTCAGCAATGTAAACAAGTATAAATACTTTATCTTGTTTGACAAGGCAGATGATAGCTAAAATTACAGCTCCGATTAACCTGCACATCTGTCAATTCACTCTTCCATTTAAGACAAACTTATCTTTGTAATAATAGTAAGTTCTTTCTTTTCCCCATTTGGACTTGAAAGGTAATTTAAATTATGGCTGATCACATCTAAGCAAGGTGAATTCTGCTGGAATGTCCTAAGTAGAGGGAACATTAATATTCTTTGAAATATATTTTCTGTGAATGTTTAGTAAATTATTGTAATAAATTTTTATAACATCTAAACAATTTTGCCAGTCTCAATTTAAAATGCTTATTCAAAGATCTTTAACTAATCAAAACACCTTTAAAATCAATAAATAGATAGAAATATTGATTTGTAGGTCTTAATAATATGTGATATTATCTAATATATGCTATTAATTATTTTATCTCAATGCAGTGCTTCACTATTTATCATATTTCCTTTAATTATTGTTTTCTTGGTTCAAACACATCAGTCACCTCATAATCAGTTGCATTTAACCTCATCATTTGGAAGTCTCTTCAAAATAGAGTTAATATTGTCCCAAGTCTAAGTGACTCAGAGAAAGAAATGTAGCTAGAGGGAAAACAAAACAATTGTTTTTTAACTTGATTTTCTTGAATTTTCAGATTTATAAAATCCTAAGTATTAGTCATTTCTGGATGTACAGACTGCATTAAATAAGTCTGTTTCTAATCTAAGTATAATGTTGATTTTGAAAATTAGGAGTCAGAAATTTAATGAAATCCTTTTATTATTCAATTCATTTAGAAGTGATACTGATTAGTCCATTTTTGATCCTATTACTTTGTTTTGGCACTCAACTTCATTGTTCTTAGATATATAAGTAAGACTTTTACTTTGCAGGTGAACAGGTCCTTTTTTTTTGTTTGTTAAATTGCTGACTGAGTGAGTTATGTCCATTAGACTCTTCTCTTGTACATAAAACCGTGGTGGGAGAGAAAGCTTTTCATTTGAATGAATGTTGAAGAGCTATCCTGACATTCATTGATTTATGTCAATTTCCCATATGACTTTTTTTTTTTTTTTGAGGTACTGGGGATCGGGGATTGAACCTGGGACTTCGTGTGTTGGAAGCCAGTGCTCAACCACTAAGCCATATCGGTTTCCCTGAGTAGGTTTTTCCATTGGTTTTGCTTGTTGTTCATTTTTAATTTTTCAGGAAGCAACGGGAACAAAACCCGGGACCTCTCGTGTGGGTGGCAGGAGAACAACCACTTGAGTCACATCCACTCCTCCATAAATATTATTTTAAATGACTTTATTTCAAATTCAATAAAATAAAATAACAGAAAAAAGCAGTTGAACAAGTTATGGAAGTATTACTCCTAAAAATTCTGTCCAGTCACTTTTATCTCACCTAATTCCAACTACAAACTCCAATGTTCTCCTAGTGTTCAGAAAGATACAAAGATGAACACAGAATAATTAAGTGGCATAGTCAAGGTCTCTTTACTGATGAAGAAAATGAAGGAGAGAAGGAATTGCTCAATCATAATCATATCTCCCCAAAACAAACTCTATATTCTTTTTTTGACTTTAGCATTAATATAGTACCAAATCTGCTTTGGCTACAAAAACATTACAATGTTGTTGTTAACTATAGTTTATAAAATTACATTAATTATATTTTCCCATGTATCACCATATGAATAACATCTTATAGTAGAACATTTCTGTATTTATATTATTAACCACAATCCTCATCTCTTACCCAAATCAATGTTATACATTCCATTTATTATCCTCTAACTGCCCTCCAACTAACATTAATCTTCCTAGACTTCTCATTTCAGCCACAATCACATCCATTAATCAATAGTGTTTTGTTAAATTCATTATAATGTTCACCATCAAGTCCAACCATTACGAGGTATTTACATTTAACTTTATTAAACATTCTACATAAAGCCAACATCATCTCCCTTTTCTTATCCCACATTCCATCTCCCACCAACCTACCCTTCAGTTCTTATATGATGTTTAAATACAGGCTATCTGTAAATACATACCTTATTCATTTTTAATTGTTCCACTATGTTATAAATTTACACATCTCTCTTGAATAAAAATTTCTTTCACACTTACAAAAAAATAATTTATTAGTTTTCTCTGAATTTTTCTTTCTACACTCTTTAATATAAACAATATATCTAATTATTTATGAGAATTTTGTTTGACTTTTGAATGATAGGCATTGAACAAAATCCAAGATGCTCTTATATTCAAGTATTTTTGCCATTACCTTATAGGTAATATTTCCTTGTATTTTTCCCCAGCTCTGGAAAACATAGATGTTCTATATGCTTGCAGTGTTGATTAGGATAAATCTCAATATCAGAAGTGAGGGTAAATGGCAATTTTTGTTCTATGCCTTGACTACATAAAGCATTTATTTATTGATATGTATATCTGCACTATCATCTCTTCATTCTCCAATTTTTTCTACTCCCAATGGGGAAATAACTCTCTAGGACTCAAACAATTTTTGATAATTTCATATATCTAGATGACATGTTTAGATGTTAGTTTCTTAAGAATCTTCAGAAAATATGCTTACTATTTTTACTCTCCAAAATTTCCTGAAGGCATACAGATGCATATAGTACAAATAACGTTGTCAATGATATGCTTTATATTCATTTCTGTATAATCAGGAAGTTTTGAGTACTGATTTCTATAAAGATAGAAAATACAAGAAAACTCAGATTTCAATGATATTTACCTGACTTATACTTATCTAGATATTCATAAACTACAAGTAACTTACCATATTTAAGATATATTAATATCATTTCTCTAATAGCAGCATTTTCATAATAAGAATCAAATATTAAATGATTAATATTATCACTTTCATAATACTATAAAACATTTAATTATTTGAATGCAATATTTAATTGCAGTACTTTTCTTGAGAAATATTTAAAGCATAGAGGCAATCTGGAAATTATACAAATCTGTTAATATTTCCCACTTTCACTTATTCTCACAAAAGTTACAATTTTTTCATTTTGCTTATAAAAGGCTCAAGGAGATTAATTGTAAAAAAAGGGGGGGGGCGGGGAGGGGGGAAGATAAAGAAATCTTCCCAGAAGAGCGGTGTTTGGGAGATCCAATTATATACCAAATAAAAGAGGAAAAAAATGCCGCTTATGAATTGCTTTGAATAAAAATCTGATAGGACATTCTCCCAAAAGTGAAGGAGAAATCATTTAAACTCTATGATGGTTGCCAATAAGAATTTCATATAGTCCACTATCCTAATGATATATTAACAATATCACTAATAAGAGAATTGACCCCAAACAAGATATTTCTCTTACTTCCACTAGGGAATATATCAATATTCCATTAACATTCTTGTTTCTCACCCATAAATCTAAGAGGAGGTATTTAACTTAGTTTTATGTATTTATTTTTATCTTGAAACAGTCTTAAATTAATAAAATTTACATATACAGAGACAGAGAAAGTGTTTCTTGAATCATATAATGCCCTTTCTCCTGCCCAATACAAGTAGTGTGTAATGTCTGCAATGAATAGAGCATTCACTTCATAGTCACAAGGCAATGAGCAATATCAGGGCATTAACTTGTATAAATTGCCAGATTTTGCTAGTTGTTCAAAGGTTCTATTGGGGAATGGCACTCTGGAATGTCATATTCCACCATCTTGATCATGACTTTTATAGTTTTAATGAGCCTATTCAGCAGTTTATTATTTCTACTTGCTATTACTTGTGGTTACCTGTTATCCATGAATCATGAGATATATATTAGCAAGGTCATATTCTTTAGAAGTTTATCTTTGTTTATATCTGAGTCCAAATAAGAGGATTGTAATTTGTAATGTCTGGGTAACAAAGTTCTAATCACTGTGGCCTCTATTAAATAAATTTTGAATTAGTGGTGTGCTTAAATTACATGGATAGTATGAAATCTACATTCAGCCATTCTTTATGGGGAAAATATTTTGCTTTGTTTTTCATTTTATGAGTCCCAGTTAAGTCAAATACCTAGGTTAAAACTTATTTCATGTCACCTCCTTGTGGTAATCTCTGTGGGGACTAATTGACATTTTCTATCTTTCTGGATATTAAAGGTATCTCTTTGTTTTCATCTGCTCAGCCATGCAACTCATGTTTTGTTTTTGTTTTTTTTAATTTCTTTCATCACATTTAGGATTTTTGTGCCAGGGAAAAATCTGACCACCACATTTTAGGAAGTAAAAGGCCTTTCCCCTTCCTAATATTATGAAGGATGCATATTATTGATATTATAAATATGTATAGGTTGTCATTGCTTTCCTTGGTCTGTGTATTAGTTTTCTGTGCCTGCTATAACAAATTATCACTAACTACATGACTTGAAACAAAAAAAATTCATTCTCTCACAATTCTGGAATTTAAAAGTCTAAAATCACTTTTTGTGGGCCAAAACCATGGATTCAGCAAACCTGCACCCATTCCAGAGGCTCTAAAGGAGAATCCGTTACCTGACACTTCCAGCTTTGGTGGATGCTGGCACTCCTGGCTTTTGGTTGCATCATCCAATCTCTTCCTGCATGGCCACATCACCTTTACCTTTACAGTGTCAAATCTGCCTTTGCATCTCTTTAATGAGGGTACTTGTGATTGTGTTCAGAGTCCATTTATATAATTCAGGACCATCACTCCATCTCAAGAGTCTTAACCTAATCACATCTGAAAAGTTATTTTTCCCAAATAAGGCAACATTCATAGATTCTAAGGATAGGACCCTGAAATCAGGGCAATTACTTGCCTACCACAGTCATTTGAACAACTTTCAAATATATTACCTCATCTATAACTTATCATTAGAAGGAATATTATCCTCAGTATTCACACTATTGTACTAATTAGTGTCCTAAGAATGAATTGATTGATTTGGTTATTAGGATCATGGACAGATAGGAAATTTAAATTCTTATGGACATTGCCTGTGGAAATCAAGATTTTTCAAGCAATGTATTCTTATGCAAGAATACAAGTTTATTTACATATCTTTGTATTTCTTAGGTAATCGTGTGATTATTAAATTGACAAAAAATTATATTATGTATTGACTACTACTTTCTTTGGAATGGCCAGGTAATTTAACTCAAATGTTTTAATGGTACAATTAATATAATGCAATATGTGTTCAACTATATTTTTCTCAATATATTAATTTCTTCAAAGATCAGGCAAGGTGTTGTTTTAAAAACTACCATTAGTTTTGTCCACAGAAGTAAGTTATCAAAACTTACTCACAGTAATTTTGATGTCAACTGCAGTATTGAACAATAAAAATTTGCCTTATATTTACTTCTCAAAGCAAATTATATAATTAGAAGGAGTTCCCAAACTTTTAAACATTATGACTCGCCCCAAATAAGGTTGCCAATATTAAGAAAAGGTCACATTAATTTTGAGATGTGTAGTTTTTGATGTTTAGCAACCATTTGGTCTTCAGTCTCAGGATGATAGAGAGCAGTTCTGCATTTTGTTAATTAACAAAGTATTTAGATTAACAAAGCGTTTAGATTCCTATATAAAACTTCCAGCAGCAGACAGGAAATACCAGGTGAAAAAATTGCTCTGGCTTTCTGTCCCCACCTCATCTATAGTACAGGAACAATCCAGTCTAAGTGAAGTGCTTGACATTTTCATGTATGCTCATGTCTCAGGAAAATATTCAGTATTAGTTACTAACCAGGTGATTGCACCTCACTGCTGAAATGCCTGGGATACTTTATTCTCATGGCTTTGCCTCATGTTCACACAAATCCCCTGTTCCGACCTCAGCTGATAGTGTGTTAGTGTGTGTGTATATTCTATGGCTACTTGCTCTTAAAATACACAATATTCCACTCCCCACTGATTTCTGGATCCACCTTGATGATTTTTCAGTTTCCTGTCACATGTGGAAGGACACCTCACAGTGGAATGGGTGCCGGCAGGCAGACAGCAGAAGCAGTCAGTCCTTTACAATACAGCTGTGGCACAAGTGAAGGCCAGTGTATGGCACAGATGGCAGCCAAGAACCCCACTTCTGGAGGCTAGATCTCTTAATACTGGGAATGTCCCATCTTTACCATCACAGCTGCTCAACAGCCTCCACAGGTGGGTCTGTGAGGAAGCATGAAGTGGAGCATGGGTCCATGGCTGATTGCATTATAAGGATAGAATCATCATCCATGTTTGGCATGACAATAACATTCTGAAACTCTGGCTCCCATTTTTATTTTCTATCCAGTATGTCATATGAACTAAAGCCACTTCTCTCTCTCCAAGTTTTGGCCAAGCTTTCAGCTCCACATGTGGTGGTTTCTGGAAACCCCATTCGGTGAGTCAGGGGTGGTGGAATGTTGACCTCCAAGGTTCCTCTACGTTCTTGTACTTCGATAGATAGCAGCAGGGGTGTATCTTCTTTTTAATGAACTTTGTCTCCGTTACTTTGTGGAAATATTTTGACTTGGTGATTTTGTCTACAAACCTCATAATCTTACTTGCTCAATGACCTCCAACATAACCTTAAGCCCCTGGGCTCTGGTGTATTGATTTTGTGAGAAAAGCCAGTGCTGGAGGACCCCTCATCACTGTCAGACAGGCAGTACGTCCTGGGCCTGCAAACTGTCAGATTTAGCTCATTCATAAAGTAGAGGATCCAACCACTATTTCTCTCCCAAGAAGTCCCCAATATATTTTTCCAAACAAAGCATTCACCCAGGCTTCCTCAGATGGTGGAGTTAGCAACTTTTTTTCCCAGTCATGGGACTGCTGTCTGCATTCTGCACCGGGCTCTTCTGGGGATTTCAGGTTTTTTGGGTGGCCATGTACATGTTGTAGTCCAGAAGCATCTTCTATCGCACACTGTCCAAAAATTCCTTCATTGGTAATTCTGGGCACTTCTTGGTGGAATCCACCTCATCTTCACTGTCAAAATTCATGCCATTGTCTGCAAGCACCTGTGTCTTCAGAGGGAGATCTGGGGGTTTATCAACTTGACACTTCCCATTTTTTTCCAAATCAAAGTCCTCACTGTACAGCTCACAGAACTCTTCATATTCTTTGCTCACCAAGACAGACAAAGGACATTTCTCAAAATGGGGGAACTTGTCTTCAGACTTAAATCCTTTTGACTGCTAGCCTGGGAACTTTTCAATTCCACTACTCCCACTTGTCATTGGACTTTGGGTGGTCACTTCTGAGGATGTTGGAATCACTTCTGGAACAATTTCCACACTCCTTGTAGCAGTTTGGCATTATTTATGAATTCCAAAATTAGATATCAGATTATGTTTGTAAACTTGTCTCTTCCTCTGGACATGATCAAACTATGTTTAGGGCTTTGATTAGGCCATGTCAGTAGGGCATTGAGTCCCTATCCCTTGGTGGGTGGGCACTCACAGATAAAAGACATGGCAAAGGACAGATTTGGAGTTCTGATGCTGAGTTTTGATCTGGAGCCTGGGAAGTGAACACACAGAAGAAAACAGGAATAGAGACAGCTCTTAGACATGGCAGAAGCCTAGGAAGAGAGACAGAGCCATTTGCCTGATAGTCTACAGCTGGCCTTGTGGAAAGAGGCAAAGCCTAGGGAGCCTCATAGTTTATAGCTGAACTTGTGGAGAAAACAGAGGAGCTGAGTG
Organism: Cabassous unicinctus; assembly: GCA_029593785.1. Classification (NCBI taxonomy): domain Eukaryota; kingdom Metazoa; phylum Chordata; class Mammalia; order Cingulata; family Chlamyphoridae; genus Cabassous; species Cabassous unicinctus. The sequence continues at coordinate 21,696 of JAQZBX010008866.1, read as the reverse complement.
CAGAGAGAAGCAAGCCCTGGGAAGAGAGGAACCAAGGAAACCTGAACCCTCACAGATGTTGGCAGCAATCTTGCTTCAACACGTGGCAATAGACTTTGGTGAGGAAATAACTTATGCTTTGTGGTCTGAACTGTGGGCTTCTAGCCCAAAAAATACCCTTTATAAAATCAAAGAGATTTCTGGTATTTTGCATCAGCACCCCTTTGGCTGACTAATACACTCCTCTTCTTTGGTGCTATAGCTGTTATTGCTTTCTGAGTGACCATTCAAGCCAAATAGATTGTAGAGTTCTGAAGCACTTGAAGATAAGGCTTTGGGCCTATGGCTGCCACCTTCTTCCCCTATACTTTTACTAAGGAGCTGAAAAGGTGCATATATGACTTCTGAAAGATGTCGTTTAGTGTCTTCAATTTTAGCCTCTATTTGGGGCACTTTAAAAAGGGAGCAGGTGTCAGAGGGAGAAGTCAGTAGGGAAGAAGGTGTAGCTTTGGAATCTCTACCTGTTGTTTCATGGTTGTGTGAACTGCTTGAACAGGTGTAAATCCAGTTTGGAATCAGGTGGTTTAAAGAACACAGTCTTTGACTCCTGTCTGAAAGTATCATTGGACAAAGACTTGACTAATGTCTTCATCAAGTGCCTGTGCCTTGGGGGAAGTGTCAGGATTATTTTGGTTCCAACTCTTTCGACAAGAACTTCACAAGGTTCATGAAAGTTTTGCACTGGAGAGTGTGGTGGATGAGGCACTGAATGAGAGAACAGGAGACTTGGAAGGAGAGGACAATGATGAGGAAGAACTGGTTTTCTCTTTGGCAGGGGAGAATGCACTGGGATAGCTAGCCAAGGGCCCCAAAGAAGATGACCCTAACGATGGAGCCAATGGCATTGTACTTAATGCTTGGGCTATTGGAGGAAGTGATTCCAACAGCTTCACAGCATTTTCAGAGAAGGGCAAAATGGCAGGGAACTGGGACACAGAGAGTCCATCTGCCAAGACAGGAAAGACAGGGCCAGCTGAGCCACTGCTGTGCAGTTAAGATAGAAGTCTTCCTTGGCTTCTAGCCCTGTTAAGATGTTTTGATTTTCCAACCCCTCCTCAAAATATTCCCTAAACTCTTCCTCTTCTTCCTCTATCTCTTTCCTGGATGCTGACAATTGAATAGAGACGGGGTCTCTGAACGTGTACCTCTGCATGTGCACTTTGGAGGCTGAAGGTTTTGGCATGTCAATGGTTTTTTTTGGCATGGTTACCATTCAGACTGATCATTGCCTGCTTTACAAGGGCTCAGGTGCCCAGATCTGCTGACTGCCTCACCCTGCTGTGCTCCACGGCCACCAGGGCTTTGGTTCCAGCTTTGTATTGACTACTATTAAGTACTAAGCACTATAAAAATATTATCTCATAAAAACCTAAAAACAATTCCATAGTAGAACAATATTCCTTATAACAAACTAAGAAATGGATACTGAAAGGATTAATTTATTTGGCTGTTTCATTAATTTTAAATAGTATGGATCTGGGATTGGAAATAGGGTTTTCAAGGAGGTTTTGCAATTGTTTTTTTTTTTTGAGAAATAAGTGTTATTTGGTGGTATTTATTAGTTTTAATTTAAAAAATACATAATAGATTATATGAATTAGACAAACATCATGACTATGAAAAGTTAAGGAAGAAAGTTATTTTTACCCGATTACAGGAAATATTTTTTTGTGTGTGCTATGTCTGCTGCTCAGATAGCAAACATTAACCAGGCAACTTTGTTTTTTTAAGCAAAGCAAGTTAATATTTTAAGATAGTTTTTCTTTAAAAAAAAATAGCACAAATGCTAGATATTTTCTTCAAAATTTAATATATTTTAGTTTAGATATGTTATGTTTATAACTATTTGAGGACAGTTGTTAGAAGTGCTACCTGATGCCCTGATTAAAGTAGTCAACATAGGTCCTGTTGACTTTGAATATATATCTATTACAGTCAAATATTCTATTCATGTGGAATCTACATATATGTCATGAAGATAGAACCATGGAACAAAAGCTTTTGTAATATGCAAAATAAATTACAAATAAATATATGGGAATAAAGAAACAAAAAGAAACACAAAGTGACCTGGTGATGTTATTTACATCTTATGTGAACATTTATTAGGAATTTGAAATATGAGCATTTTCTGTTTCTTTAATAAATATGGAACATGTAAAATTTTCCATTTCTTCTTCTCAATGATTTTGTAAATTGTTCTATTTATTATATTTGTTTCATTGAAAATTTTGAATTTCTCTTCAAATGAGTTGACACTGTTTTTTCATAGTATATTATTACTATTTTAATATGTGGAGAATCTGAGGTTTCATTCCCCTTTCATTTCTGTTATTAGTCACTTTTAAATATTTTTTTCATTGATCTTCATAAATTGTTATAAAATTTATTAGTCTTTCCATTGATTAAATTTAGACTTGTGTATTTGTTTTTATACTGCATAAAGAAGCAGGAAAGGAGGATTCTGGGAAGATGGTAGATGAGGACATTCTAGGAATAAGTCCTTCTATAAAAATAGCTATTGATATGACAGAAACTGTCAGAATCAACTGTTTTGAAATTTGGGTCTCTCCTGGAACACTGTGCAGCAACAGGGGTAGAGCTGGAGGAAGAGGAAAATAAAGTGCGGTAATTATCATTGAATTTCTCCCTCCATGCAGTGACTATCATCTCCATCTCCCAACCTAGCAGCAAGCAGCAGTTGGTTCTCAGTCCAGGTTTCTGTTGCAGCTGGCTTGTGACAGTGCAGGTGATAAGGATCGGATTCGCCAATATCTGTTGGGATGTGGTCTGATCACTGATCATTGCTTTTGATCAGCTAATTCTGATTACTAGAGGGCCAGCTCTAATGTTGGCCAATTGTTCCAACCCCCTCAGGAAGAAGTGACAGAGAGTCTTAAAGAGACAGTACCTTTATTGTTTCATCTTTTCTTTCTATTCATTATTTGGGAGGAAAAATAATTTGAAAAAGTCAGAAATTGAAAGCTCAAGACCTCAACAAGAACAAGAACAACAATGAAAACCTAGGAATCTCAGAGGACTGAGAAACTAGATTTCCAGAGTTATACCAATGTAATACTCAGAATGCCCAGTTCCCAACAAAAAATTACAAAATATGCAAAGGGAAAGGAATGTATAACCCATTCACAGGAAAGAAGAATTGGCCAGAATCTATCGCTGAGGAAGTTTATTCATTGAAGTTTAAGTCAAATACTTAAAATCCACTATAATAAATATGTTCCATGAGCTAAAGGAATATATAAAATAGGTCAAAAAAGAAAACACATAAGACCATAGAGAAAAATCTGAACTATGATAAAAATATAACAAAATTCTGTGTTTAGAGAAAATTTATATTATTAAATGCATATATTAGAATAGACAAAAGCTAAAATGAAAATCAAGTTAGTTCTGTCCAGTGAAACTTTCTGCATTTATGGAAATTATGCCAACAAAGTAGCCACTGGCCACATTAAGCAGTTAAGCACTTGAAATGAGGCTAGTGCAAATGAGGAACTGATTATTTAATTTAATTTAATTTTAGTTGTTTAATTTAAATTTATAACCCACTTGTGGCTGGTGGCTATTGCATGACCCACACAGATATAAGTAATCTTATCTAGCCTACTATTAAGGGGCAAATTGCATCCATATAATTTTCACGAACACATTTTTCAGGTATAATTTAAGTACAATTAAAATTTGCACTTTTGGTATATCTAATTTATGAGCTTTGGCAAAAAATCAAGATATAAAATGTTTCCATCATCCTAAAAATTTTCCTCTTGACAATTTGTAGACAGTCTCTTCTCCTGACACTCAACTCTTTGAATTTGTATTAGTCAGCTAAAGGGGTGGTAATGTGAAATACCAAAAATGGATTTGTCTTTATAAAGGGTATTTATTTGGGGTAGAAGTCCACAGATACCAGGCCATAGAGCGTAAGTTTCTTCTCATCAAAGTTCATTGCCACATTTTAGAGCAAGACAGCTGCCAACATTTGCCAGGGTTCAGGCTTCTTGTGTTCCTCTCTTCCCTGGCTGCGTATCTCTCCGGGCTTAGCTATTATGGTTCCTCCACAAGGTCAGCTGTAGACTATCAGGCGAACGACTCACTTCTCTTCTTCTGGGGCCTTTTCTCCAACATCAAAACTGCTTCTCAAAAATTGCAACTCCCTCTGTCCTTTGAGTTGCCTTTTATATTCGATTCCCCCACCCACCAAGGGGTGGGGCTCATCGCCCTACTGATGTGGCCCAGTCAACGCCCTAATTGTAACTTAATCATGCCCAGATTAACAAATCAGTTTACAAGCATGATCCAATTATATTTTTGGAATTCATAATTGCATTAAATTGGCCAACGGCTACAGAACTGCTGATCAAATTTCAGTCCCCATAGTTCAGCTTTTTCCAGAAATACATAAATGGAATTAAACAATTAGTGGTCTTTTTTATCAGTCTTCTTTCACTGGTCATAATGCTTTTAAAATTATTCATGTTTTTTACATATCACGATTATTCCATTTTACTATTGAGTAGCATTCCATTATATGTATATTCCACAATTTATTTATCTAATGACAAATGGAAGGATTGGTGTATTTACAGTTGTGGGCATCACCAGAAAAATTTAACAGATAAAACTTAGCATACTTATAGAATTGAACAGTTTTCACCAAAACCATTTGAAGTCTCACTTTAAAATTGTTTATAGTAACATTTAAAATAGATTCTGTTGCTTATTGGAAACAAAATATTATTTCTTGGGGTGCTCACATGCTGGGGAAATCCAAAGGATCCCCTTGACAATGAAACTGCTAATGTTACTGTTACATAATTCATTGACTTTTCTAAATCATTTGTAGTACTCCACTGGGATTCTTTCACTTCAGACCTTATATAAAGTGGATTACAGTGGTATGTTTTATTGCAAATAATTAGTACTTTTGAGCAGTGCTTTTTTTCTTTATTCTATTTCAGTAGATTCCCTTGAGTGTGTAGTAAGTGGATAATGATAAAGTTGTAGCATTTTGTAAGTGTACAATTGGAATTGTCATATTTCTTTACTTGGAAAACTTGCTTAACTTACACTGGATGATATTTTTGTTTGTCTACAAATTTTTTTTTTTTTACTTCATAATTTTATTTTAAAGATCCCTATCATTATCTAGGTTTTGAATGATAACAATCACTGTTACAGTACATTTCCTGGAGGTTATTAAGGAGAATATTTCACAAAATGCAACATATCTGGCATGTAAGATGACTGGTCTTTAAATTTTTTGATACCTAGTTCCAAGCCTCATAGTGAATAAATATTGGTGGGAAGTGAAAAATCTGTATAGAAGCACCACATGTACACATAACCTCTTATCATAAAAATCATTGTAAATAAATGCCCCTATTGTAATAATAAGAAATGGTCTTAAAGTGCATAAAACCGTCAATTGTGTTAGCATACATCTTTTCTGAGCACAAACCGCGGAAGAATAGATGCAATAGATGCCAAGAGATGAGTCAACTATAATTTTTGCTTTACTTCAAAGTCAGATTTTAAGGCAGATGACCAGGAAGTCAAATGGAGGGAGTCTAATTTGACTACATACTTTTCATGTTTGATAAACCTTTTTAAATGAGAGTAATTTTAAAATAATGTATATAATAGGTATTACCATGCGTTTTATTCATATATTGCTACATTTATGTTTCATTTTCTCTGACCTTTTTTATGAACTAGATACTACACTGTGACTTTATGTGGACAAAAGAGTAAGCAAATTTTCACTAAAATTTCAGATAGCTTCATTATAGAACAGACTGTCAGACACAAAAGGGAAGAGAAATTGGTTGACTAACTCCAAGAAAACTTGTTTTCAAACCAGGAGTACAGCAAAAATGGAAGCCTTGAAATGACAGGTTTGAAATATGTATTTGTACAAAAGCCTATGTTCAATGCAGCTGATGTTTGCAAACCTTCAGTAGTCTTGAAAACTATTATAACTATTCACTAACATCTACTTTGGAAAATCATTTTAAGCATATATACTCTTACTGTATTTTTTTCTCATTTAGAAAAAAATACAATAAAAATAGCAATATTAATAAGGGAAAATGCATAATAATAAAAATAAAGAGAAGGTTTGATTTTTAGAAAAATTCAGTCTACCATTTCATTTATAAGTCCACAAATAACACATATAAGGTATAAGCCTGGAATTTCCAACATACAGGAAGATAGAAAACAGTATTAGTAAACAGTATTCTTACATATAGAATGGATAAAAATTAGTATTATTTCATGGACATAGAGTAGTTTTATTTAAAAAATGGAGGAAATGAAAAGTGCCAAAATTATATAGATGCATACAGGAATAAATTTCAAAAAAGTTAGTTGAAAATAAGATAAAATATATTTTATTACAATATTTTACTTTTTCTTTCTATCATGAATTGCTTTGAATTGTTTGTCTTATATTCTGGAAAACAAATGTCAATTTGCATATTGCCAATCCAGAAAATTGGTAATAGTCATGGCATACATTTAGTGAAGAGAACGCTTTAAAACTCATGAAATTAGGATCTTTACCTAGCTACTGAATATCAATATCTTAGCCACTAATCAGCACAAGAACTAAAATACATCCTTAAACTCAGGTTTTGAAAAATCAAACTGACAATCATTCTAAAAAGATAAGTCAATTTAGTGCAATTTTCACAGCTATAAAATTAAACTATTGGAAGCTGGAATTTCAAATAACCGGAATCTGATTGAGAAAGGAAAAAGGAAAAATGGAATTGTTTCCTTTTCCTTTTATTTGGTTTGATTTTAAATGTGGTTGGTATTCTTGTCTATTTAGATAAGGAATATCATATACTTTTACATTGTAATAGGGTTTAAAGATACTTATTAAATAAGTAAATAAATAAATAATAACATATTTTTAGATGTAAATATTCATAATTAAAATAATTGCTATGAAAGGCTAAGATATTTTTATTCTGTGTGAATTAGAACAAATTAACAAAATTTATGAAGACAGATTTAGAGGAGTGGATTGCAATGAAATATATAGAGGAAGATGTCAAGATAGATAAATAAGGAAATTCTATTGAGATCAACTTTGAATTAAGTATAAAAGATTAAACTCTAATTGGTTATAGGTAAAAAAGTAAAATTTACTCAAATCCACTTTCTTTAAACATAAGTAGAAAATGCATTTTAAATAATTAATATGCTTCCTCTATTTAAAGTATACATGCACAGCAATGTCCATTAAGAAATGATTTGCTAAAATGTATATTGGCAAAAGAAATTCAGGTTCCATAAGGGAAAAATTTGTGAGGAACACTATAAAGAAAATTAGGGATTTCCAAGGGATGTTTGAATTGACCAGTGGTATGTATTTATATCACCTGCTGTTTCAAACTGGAGAAACATATAAAAATTGATATGTTTGGGAATATCTATCTTTCTCTGTTTTGGGTAAACCTGTGCTAGAATGTTAGAGAGTTTGTGTATGTAGATATTTACAATTTTTTTCCTTTTTTGTATATAGATATGATAAGTGTCACAAAAGAGAAATGAAGAACCAATCAATGGAAATACAGTTCATTCTGGTAGGGCTGACAGATGACCCACAATTGCAAATTGTGATTTTCCTGTTTCTCTTTCTTAACTACACGTGAGCCTGATGGGGAATTTAATCATCATTCTTCTCACCCTGTTGGATCTCGATCTCAAAACCCCAATGTATTTCTTTCTCAGAAATTTCTCCTTTTTGGAAATCATATTCACAACAGTGTACATTCCCAGATTCCTGAAAACCATTGTTACTAAAGACAAAACCATTTCTTATAATAATTTTGCACCTCAATTATTTTTTAACCTTTTACTGGGAGTTACAGAATTCTACCTGCTGGCTGCCATGTCCTATGACAGCTATGTTGCCATCTGCAAACCGCTGCATTACTCAATAAATACGAACAGCAAAGTGTGTTACCAACCGGTCCTCAGCTCCTGGGTAGCTGGATTCCTAATCATCTTTCCCCCATTGGCCATGGGACTCAAACTGGATTTCTGTGCTTCCAAAGTCATTTATCACTTTATGTGTGAAACTTCTCCTATCCTTCAGATCTCATGCACAGATACACATGTCCTAGAATTAATGTCTTTTATCTTAGCTGTGGTGACACTAGGAGTCACATTGGTGTTAGTAATTCTTACACTTACATCATTAAGATGATTCTGAAATTCCCCTCCACACAGCAAAGGCCCAAAGCTTTTTCCACCTGTTCATTCAACATGATTGTTGTCTCCTTGACTTATGGCAGCTGTATCTTCATGTGTATTAAACCATCTGCAAAAGAAAGAGTGACCTTATCCAATGGTGTATCTTTGCTGTATACCTCAGTTGCTCCTTTACTAAATCTCTTCATTTACTAAGGAATTAGCAGGTCAAAGAATTCTTCAGGGACATGCTACAAAAGTTTTTGTATTTTTCAAAAAACTGAATTTTAAAGTATATTACAAAATACAACATTACAGTAAAAACTGAAAATAAATACATAAATTCCTTTTGATTATGTTTATTTAGCTCATCGGTTATGTCATCTTTCAAAGAATTTTGTAGTTCAGTTCTCACCTTTTATCCTAGTCTTCCTTGTTAAAACAAAATTTCTCCCTACTGTGTTAAACTTAGTTGCTTGAATTTTTTAATCCAAATTTAAATATCATATCTTGAATGCACATTAGTTTCCAGAAACCATGACTTAAAAAAAGGGGTCACTGTCAATGTACCATGATTTGTGTGAATTTTTAGTTAAGTTTACATTTGCTTATTAAATATCTAGCTTGCTCCAAACATTGTGAGTAGTTCAATCCTTCTTTTTAACAATTTGGTTTTGCCTAAAGGAGGCAAAAACATAAAGCATAAGCTGCAATAAAGTGTGTGACTAGGGCTACTTCAAAGATCTACAAAATATTATGTGATAAGAAGGACTTCTAAGAAATTTTGGAGATCAGAGATGCTTTCCAGGATAAAGACCAACAATATACATATGGAAAGAAGATTAACTTACAAATGTAAGTTAACAACCTAGAGGTGTTTGATAGAGAAATACGTTTGGAGAGGTCGTATGTCTGATGGCTACACAACAAGGTTTTGAGTCATGTAGCCTAGAGTTGGTAAAATGTTCATTGCATACATATTGTGGGATACTGAACAGGTTACTCAGATTTCATGCCTTGATTTCTTCTTATGTAAAACAATCGCTACCTAACAGTCAATTGATTTACTGTTATTAGAACTATTTATTACTCAGTCAGGAAAAGCTCTTATTTTGAGAAATTCAAGAATGTGATGCAACTAATGTTTGATGTGGTTAGTGGATTGTACTTTGTAATCCAATTTAGATATGTTCTTGATCTTGATTCACATTTCTCTGTTCCTGTAAAGGTAGAGGAGACAATAAGTCTAGAGTGGTTGCACAGCTGAAACATGTAGGGATTGTGTACCAGAAAGTGTTTTGTACTTAAGCATGGTATCCATGTATATAAGAATTACCTAGATAGATTAAAAATGTATTTTAATTTCTCATGACTAGTGCTTCTGAGTAAATAAGTCTGGATAAAAGACAATGAATCCAGTTTAATATGCTGCTCAGTTTATTTTGCAGTAGTGGCCATTGCCTGACATTTCCAACAAAGAGAAGTCATTGAAAGTGTGTTTATGATGACAACTTTTAATGTTCACCCTGAATAGTTTTGAATTTCAGCTTGAATAGTTTCTCTAGCAATTATATTGAATATGGGTTGCCTTAGAACAATTAAGGGGCTATTGCTTTAAACTTCTGAGAAATTTTGAAGCTTAGTATATAAATGAAAATGTGGGTATAGAATTAGGTAACAGAGAATAATAGGGTATTAGGTAAAAGGCAATAGGTTAATACAATCAGAGATATTTAGAAGAAAGAAATGAGAGATGTTATTGAACTTTTATATTGTGGAGATAATAGAGTCAGAGGATTTGAGATTACTTCCTCCAGATTGCTCATTTCCTATTTCAACTTCCATAACATATGCATTAAATAACTTTAAAAAATGTTTTTAAATCACCATAAAGAATTCCCTGTGATATAGCAGTCAGAGAGATACATAGTTATCCAAAATGGAAGAGGTTTATCAATCAAGTAAGGAGTCAGGATGAACCAAGATGAACCAAGAAACAGACATTTTAGGATATTTGGTTGATGTGATTTTAACCTGCTACCTTCCTTGCTTAATAGACCTCAGGGTCTGGTTTGGTTCTAATTGTCAGTTTTATTATGTGCTCTTAAGTCATCCATTTATCATTAGGGAAATGAGATATGTTGCAATACTATGTTCTTCCTTCGACTTCCCATTCCTCTTCTTTTCACAAAATATATATGTCATTGCCAGCAGCAACATGGGTGTGTGTGTGTGTCTAGTGCCCAGTTTACCTGCAATCAAGCACAATCTCAAAAAGGCAAAAAAGAATTAAAGTATTTTGTTTTTATCTGATATTTGGGAATAGTGCCATAGATTATAAAAAGTAATAAATTATGAAGTTCTACGTTAATGCCCTTGAATATTTGATTAACTATTGTAATATAATATAATAACCAGACTTGCCTTCCCCTTCTTTCCTAGATATTTTATATTTGAAGTTTCCTCCACATGATTGATATCCTCACTCTAGAAAGTATCCAATGTGTGCTGATATTCTCATTTCTCAGGCCCTTCCACCATCTTTTTTCCACATAACACTACATGGATTCTTCCTAAATGAAGATAAGTAGAAGATTTATTTTCTCATGTCATCTGGAAGTCCACTTTTTATTGCACATTTCAATTGAACCTCTCATGAGCATCCTCCATAATGGAAATTAGAAGTGCCTGAGAAATGAAGCAAGGTGTGTTGAAACAAAGAGAGAATAAGAGAGAGAGAGTTGGCAGGCACAGAGAGAGAAAAAGTTTTAAACTAGAGAAGATTTATTTAAATTCAATATATACATGAAACAGCCTTATTTTTATATCTACATTTCTTCTTCATTCTTAATTTTAAAAAACTATTCATTTTGTTAATGTCTGAATTATATCTTTAATATGTAAAATATAGCATCATTTGATTTGCAGTTTGACAATGCTAATTCATGAACTCATTTTATCCCTGAGGAAACTCAGAACAAATCCTAAGGTTCCTTAGACAAAGTACACAGTCAATGATTTAAGACTTTTAATGGTGATAGGTGTATTGATTATCTTGATTGTGGAGATGGTTTCAGTTTAATGTACTTATTAGGAAATGTAAATTATTCTATCAAAATTTATTACATTCATACTATACATATATGCAGTTCCTAGTATGCCCTACTTCAATAAACCTTGAAAAATGTATTGGCACAAAATGAATTATCTTGAGTAAGTACCATGTATAATAAATGGAATATCTGTCTAAATGAAGCCAACTGTTTTTTTTTTTAATTTACATATAAAATAAATCCACATGGTGTCAATATAGAAATCATGATACTAGGTTTGTCTCTCAAGCTTAAGTTTTTGTCTGCTCCCAGGTCCTTTTACATCTAGGATAAATTTATTAAATTATTCTGACCCAAGAAAATAATGAACAGACTTCTCTCCTTTGTCAGCCTTAGTGTGGATCCGCATATTCAATACTTCAGCAAGCATCCATCAGGAAAGACACAATTTTTTGAACAGGTTTTCTAGCCATTAACTTGGAACCAGGAAGGTGGTAGCACTGTATCTCTCCCCTCCCCACTCCTTTGTTCATGATAAGGTCAATACTTCCACTTTTTCATAAGCCATATGTAAATGCATGTGGCCCCTGTTGTCGGTGATTATCTTTAGATTCTTCTATGTTATGCATTGATTTTGGGATTTTTGAGCAATCTTTCAGCAATAGAAAATCTCACTTGGCCTCCAAATCCATAAGCTATTTTTATTTATTACTAAAATAATGACCCTTATTTTCATTGACTATTTCTGAGAATATTCTCAAACTCTTACAAAACATTTTTGCCAGTGTTCTACTCCAATATTTCTCTTTTTCTTTTCTTCTGATAGCTTCATCTCAAAGCATATCAAGCCCTAAAAACCAGGATTATTGTTTGTATCCTGGAAATTGTAACCCAAAATGAATCACTGTTACCATGAATAAAAGTCACGCTTTTCAAATTGGTTTTGTGATAACTCTGTAGATTGTAAGGAAGTTTTCCCCAAGTTTTTGAAGTTGCAGGGCAAATACAAAATACTCTACTAGGGTGCCAAGTTCACTTGGGCTTATCAAAATGATCTACTGTACTGGAAAGAACCTCTAAGATTTTAGTAATTGGAGGTTAAATTACTTATTGTTAACAGGTTTGACCGCTTTATTGCTGTAAGTGTACAAATGTAAAAGAAAGATGTACTTCTTTCGTTGTGAAGTATGGATTGTGTGGGTCTCTCTCTCTCTGATAAGCAGACTGTGATTATTAATTTCAAGGAGCTCTGTAATTATCTGATGAGGTGATGTATGAATGATCCAATGGATGAAAATTGTTCTCTTTCCAGTGGTGTGGAATATGCTGATTCAAATTAATTTATTCAAGAACAATTTCCAGTAGAAGTCTTGTTCTCTCTAAGACATAGATCTGGAGCTTTAATAGCTAGACTTTTTCTTGATTAAGGAAAACTCAAATTACTTTACAAGTGAAATATCTTATTGTGCTAACTTTATTATTCTTTCACTCAGTTCTTCCTTTGATAGGAAACTTATCTACTATGTCCTGTAGAAATATGCTTTCCAATGCATGAATGACTTTCAGGAATTAAACTTTTATAGAATCTGGGAACTTCAAAGAGTTCTTATAAAATAGGGGTAAATTGAGAAATGGAAAAGACATCTCATGTCTCCTTATCCTGCTCATAAAACTGACATAGTTCTTTGAGGAAGGACAGTGGTGCAATGAATTGCTACTTTTGAAACCCTGCCCTTGGTTATTTTCAAAGAATCTTCACTGAATTGTCTACTGTCAATTTGACAACATCTATGACCTTCTTAGTTGTTCTGTAAGTGCAGTCTCATTGTCTGTATAGTTCCAAATTACAGTTTGCCAATGAGAGGACTTTGTGCAAAATTTGGAAATTAGAAGAGAAACAGTGGCTATTATTCCCCAGAGGCATTGTTATGAGACTGTTGAGCAAAAATGAGATTCCTAGTGGCTTTCCAGCAAGTTTTTGGGAACAATCCACTACTGCTAAGACTATTGGCAGGAGCTCCCTCAGAAATTATTGAAAGTTACTGTCCTTTTCCACTAAGCTTTTCTGAACAGTTCTCTTATCTTTGATGTTTGTTTCCCCAACCTTTTATCTGGTTCTCAAATATTCTACAGTAACATAATTGACTTTTGTTCCCCCATCTCTTCCAACATTCTTAAAACCTGTAATTCCTATGTTATTCCCTTAATTCCCAGAGTATTTGGAGCAGTTTGCTTTTATGACTGAACCTGTACTGATACAGCCCCAATTAGGCTTATCCATGATATGGTTACCAAAGACAGAAGGAGAAGGAAGACAAAGTACTGTACTTCAGTACATTTTTACGGGTGTAAGGAATAAAATACCATGTGAGCTACTAGCACAAAAGAATAAAGAAAAGAACTTTGCGTTGGAGCCTGCTGCATGAAAAAGAGAGTAGAAGCAGTCAGTTTAGGGCTCAGATGGGGCCATGAATTGTGCATGGTGTTCCTGATCAAGTGTCTTTTTCCACTAGGGACAAGCCTTAAACTCTGTCTAGGTAAATTCATCCTTGCTTTGAACAAGGAATAGAGTCACCAATATATAAGAGAATTAACCCCTTCCAATTAATATTGCTTTGGCAGACAGTTTATTGCAAAAGTACATTATATGAGGAGAGAGGAATTCAGGAATTGGCAATTCAGAAAGCAGAATATACTTAATTTTCACCGTGTTCAAAGGGAATAATAGAGTCTTCTGAAGAGAATTCTAAGAAGAAAAGAAAGCTGAAGTGTTGGGGTAGAAGAGGAAAGCTGGCTGTGACAAAATGACACCAGCAATTTTGTTAAATCACATCAGTGGAAAGGAATGAACTATGGGTTTCTGCAATAGCATAGGTGGACCTCAAAAATACTATGGTGAGCAAGAGAAGCCATACATGAAGTTCATACTGTATTATTTATTTGAAATGAAATTGCAGAGAGGGCAAAAATTAATCTACAGTGACTCAAGTGAAATCAGAGAGTACCTAGATCTAATGGCAGTGGTGAGAATGCCTGGGAAGAGGGAAGGGTACTGTTTGGTATGGTTTGACTTTCTTTATCTTTATAGTTACATGAATGTATATATTTGTTCAAATACATCCTTTTAAAATGATTGCATGTTATTGTATGCAAGGTATATATTTATTAATATGAATAAAATGGATAAGTGCAGGATTAGGAAATTTGCAGTGTGCATGTTTTAAATATATGGAAATATCCCACAAACCAGATATAAGTAAGATATACCTTAAATTTATGTCATTGGTTACATAATTTGTAGAGTTAGGAGAATATAAAACAAATTACACCATTAGAACCAAAGCCTAGGATACAATTATTTTTACTGAAAACAAAAATTGAGAATGTTTTTAAATACCATGCTTTTAGTATTATAGCTCTTCAGATGAACCTTTTTTGAGGTTGGTTCTTTATTCGTTTGCATGTTTTATATCTCTGGTTACAACACCTTGCAGATTTTTTCCTTATTTGTATTCTAGTTTCAGCATAAATGAGAGCTCTTCTTAGAAAGCTACTTAAATACTTGAAATTAACTAGATTATCATCACCTTTTCTATCACAACATAATTATATAATATACAAATTATCAGGTTCTGATTATATAATAGTTATTTTTAGCAATGTACATTTCTTCAGACCAGACACAATTACCAGTAGCTGTCTAGCAATTAACAATATATATTTAAATAATTATGTAATAATTATCTAAATTACTAAAATAGCAAATAATTATCTCAATAATTATCACTCATTGAAGTCTTTCTTGGTCTCTGTAGATTGTGGTTTATGGCTGTGGCTAGCAGTGCAGCTTGGCATCTCATTTGCTTCTCCTGGATCTGGTTTCAGTTATTGAAGACCTTGAAGGCTATCTCAACCAGCTGGAACACAGGCATTCCTAAATCCCCCTCCAATGTTTGTATTTTTCTCCTTATCTCTGGTGCACTTTGACTAATGAAGGTCATTGTGGTAGGTTAAGTCTTTGGTGGACTGAGGAAATTATATTCTTAAATTGGTCCATTCCAGTGGTTATAGGAACTTTGGGTTGAATTATTTCATTTTGGGGTCTTTGATTGGATTACTTCAGTGAAGCATTACCCAGGGTGGGTCTTGGTCCCCCCTTCAGGAATCCTTTACAAATGGAATTAACTGGAGGGAAAAAAGTTGCAGAAACAGAGACAAAAATGCCCAGAAGCTGAGAGAGAAGGTTCCAAGAGACAGAACCTAAAATCTATAGAACACAGAAGATGAGAGGAGGCACTGAAGCTAGAAACTGAAAGCAGTGAGACCCAAAAAAGAAAAGAGATATGAGTAGATGCTGCCAAGTTCCTGATTCACCATATCTGCAGCTTTGAGTGAAAGCATGTCCTGATGATGCCTTGATTTGGACATTTTCAAGGCCTTGGAAAAGTAAGCTTATAAATTAATACATCACCATAGTAAAAGCTAACCCTTTTCTGGTATATTGCCTTGGCAGCCTTTAGCAAACAAAAACAATCATATTGACTAACCTCATTTATCCAGGTACTCTGGGTCTGGGACTGTATTGCTTGTAAGCCTCAAACACTCTTTTGAAAAAAAAGTGCATGGGTTTTCTTTTGGTTCTTCCTATATTTCCTGAACCTTTTAAAAAGTTTTGGCCTTAGGACTCCGTTTTGCTTACCTGTTTTGATGTGCCCATTTTAATGGTCTAGTCTAGTTTGGTCACTGGGTTCATTTGGGTTCCATCTGGGCTCTGCGTCTGGGATGGCCAATGCTGCTGATGTTCTAATCAGGTCATTGGGTTGCAGTTCATGCAGTCCACTGTCCTCCTGGCAGGCTTTTTCAAAAACCATTCTGTGTTCCTCAGGCAAGAGGAGAGTGTTCTGGAGGATCTGAATATTATCCCAGGTGAGTTTATGTGTAGCGAAAATGGAAGTTGAAGGTTTCTCCATCCTTTTAGGGTTGTCTGATAAGAAAGCATGTTATTTTTCCAAGTATATTGATTGGAAGTGGAGAAGGGAGAATGTGAATAAATAAACCCTCTAGAGTTGCCTTGGTCATCCAATCCTGCAGGGACTTTTCTAAGTGGGAATTTCCCTGCCCTAGTCTGAGTAGTCCCCAGGCCAAATTGAGTACCTTGTCAGGCATGGGATGGGGAGACCATTCTTCCTGAACTAGTAGGCACAGATGGGTATAAAGTTAAATTGATGGTCTCTTGAGGGTTAATGGATCTCTCTGTATGTCTCATTGCAGCTTTTCTCCAAAATAGTGTGGTGCTGAAGGAGGCATCAAGTGTGGTAGAGTAGCCAGTCCATCAACTGGTTTGGAATCTTGCAACAAAGCTTTAACTGAATATTAAGTTGAATCTGGTGTCTCAGGTTTAGCTTGCTTTACCTGAGCCTCTGCCCTCTGAATCATGATTTTGCATTTCCCTTGCAAGTTCTTATTTTGGTATAATGTCATAAAGGCTTGAATATATGGAATCTCATTCCATTTTCTCTCTCTCTTAGAATACAAATCTAATTGTAAGATAACATTATAATTTAGGTATACATTCTCTGGCCACTGTTCCTCTGATTCTAGTTTATATTAGGATCAGACCTTATTACAAGAGAAGATAACTTTTTCCTCTTCATTTGCTCATAACTGAAGATAGACCAGAGATATAAAATACAGCATAAAGAAATGAGGTAAGATATGCTATTAACATTACCCATGATTACAAATATTTTGTCATGTATGTTTTAATCCAGGCACTGTATAAGCTTACCAAGAAAGATATGGATACTTCTGTGACTAAATCCTCTTAAGTCTTGGGGTCTGGACTGAATGATAGACCTACCCTTTCTTTTTTATTTTTTTTAAGGAGATACCAAGGATGGAACCGTTGATTGAACCCGGGGCCTTGTACATGCAAAGCAGATGCTCAAACACTGAGCTACACCCACTTTGCTACTCTGCTATTTTGAAAAAAATGGAACTCAAATCCCAAAAGGGCAGGTGTTTTAGAAAATGGTGAGACTCTAACACACAACTTACCAAACAAACATTAAACAAGACAATAGGTGCTTATAGGAGGTTACTCACCCAAATGACATCTGTTCCAGGAACAGTTTATTTCCTCAAAATAAGAAGTAGTGCTGAAGAGTTTGAGGCACCAATTCAGAACAATGAGAACCCTAATTAATGAGCCTACAGAAAGGCTGGTCCAGGTACACCACTTAGGGTTGATGAGGGAGTCCACACTCCATGTTGGAGCCACAGAACCTCGAGCAAGCAGTCCTGAGAACACAGTGTCCCATCTGGGCCACCAAAAATTGTTACCAGGTGATAGGGTTACTGCACAATGACATCAGGATTTTGAGAAAAGAAAGAGATTTATTGTGAGGTCAACTGACAAGAAGAAAGGAGGCAAGCTCAAATCTGTCTCTCCAATCTAGAATGGAGGGGAATTTTATGGGATGGGAACAAAGGGAAGAGGGGACAGTGATGGGGTTTTGGGTTGACATATTCTGATTAGCTTTTCATAGAATTGTCCATATATGGTAGTAATATGCCTGTGGAAAAGATCTTCCTTGTTCAGGGTCCCCTCACCACACTTTATTTGCTTCCAGTGTCTCCTCATCCTCATAATCTTGCTTCTGAGGGAGGTGATTTTTGTTCTTAGTGCATCAGGGGTCATCCAAACATTGAGAATCTATGTTTTTGTACATGCTCCAGTTTATAACCTGTGGCCAAGTTTGACTGCCTGTAAAACAAGCTCTGGAAAGATATTAGGTATGGAAGTGGAAGAGGTGCAGATAAAAGGGGGTTGACCTATATCCTGAGTGTTAATTATGGCAATAATTAAGGGTCTACTGACTGCTATGTGCCACCCCCTTCCTAGGTTCAACTGCATAGACTATTTGATAAGACAAGTATATAATCTGAAGATATCCATGCTGATTAAGATTAAGGAAATTAGGTTGTTATCAATTTCATATAATTAGTTACAATAGTACAACAAATCTTTATGAACTTATTTGCATATGTGAAAGTATTGGTATAACATACATGTGAATTTTACATTTTGATAATTCAAAATATTCTTCCTACAGACAAGAATGAGTCCTTTTCACCACTTCCTACTCGACTTTAGATAATATTAGTCTTTTCAAAAGTGTTCATGCAGAAAGAAACAATTCTACTACAAATTATTGGATGATTAAGACACTATAGTGACCAAAGTGCCTGGTTTTGAAGATAAAGAGAATCACTGACTTTGGAAAACTGCAAAATTTATTTAGGCCTTCTGAACATCAGTTTCCTCATTTATAAGAAGACTGATTGCCTAACTCATAGGCTGTTGTAAAGATTAAATGAGATACTATATAAAAGTAATTAGCATGTTAGCTAGGATATAATTAGTACTTAATATATTACAGATCTCTCTTTTTAAGTTTTCATATTACCCATTTAATATTGAGACTAAGAATCTTTTTAATTTTTATATTTCTTATACATGAATAACATTTATTTATTTTCCACTAGGTTGATTGTCTTATTGATTATTAATAGTAGAAATTTTGTTTTATTGATATAAATGCTTTGGTGTTTTTTGTTAGTTGCAACATGTTTTCAGAGACCTTCCTTATCTCTTAGCATTTTTAGTATGGTTCAACTAAGAAAGGTTCTACCATCTATTGCTAATTCTTGGTGACATGTTCTCTTTAGGAAGACATAATACTGCATAATTATATAATTATTAGCATGTATTTAATATCTCTATATTTTGCTTTTTACAATTAGGTATTTCTTTAATCCATTCTGAATTTATTATTGTTTATAGGAGATAGGGATAGAACTTTGTTACCTTCTCAATACATTACAATTACCCTGACACCATTATTCCAGAGAAATTCTGGGCAGTAAGTTAACAAGCGTACCATTGCCATGCTACCCTCTGAGAATAATAATTCTAGTCCTGAGTTCTTTCCAGTATAGTCCAGTTGTAGTCTTTCAGATGGAGGCAGAGCTGAGTCAACTGAATATCTTAGTCTAAAAAACTGTCTAATATTCCGGGGATTATCTTCACTTCAATATGGAGACAAAATCAAATTATCCTTAGAAACACCTCTCTCGATTTCTAAACTGTTTTAACTCATTTGGCTTCCAGAATGATGCATTACAAATGGAAACATTATCTTCTTACTTTTCAAAAAGGAAAAACATGGTTTATTCCCCTCAATATAAAGGATCCAATCTTAATAGGTGAAGACTCTTTTAAGATTTGATCTCCTCTTATCTTTTCAGACTCACTTTATAACATCATCCCTTCACATTCCTGTGCTGTTTGTTTCTTTGTTTGTTTGTGTTGGCTTCTTTATTTGTGGGTTAGTTTTAATAACTTGACACTTTCTCTTCTCCCTCAGGACTTCACATATGTCTTCTGTCAGCTAAAGATTGTTTCATGAGCACCTCCATTCACTTCTACGCATCTATCACTTATATAATTATATTCCTTCTATAGAATTCTACTCTGATACCCTGATTCTTTCAAACTTATATGTTGCCATAATACCATGTGCTGTTTCTTTGTAGTACTAATTATATTTTGAGAATTAACCAGGAGTTATCCTTCCTCAAATGTAAATACATACAAGGGTATGCGATAAATTTGGTGATTGAAATTTAAATATGAACAAGTTAAAATTAAATAAGAGAAAAATAAGTTATCAATCACACTAGCCACATCTCAAGTCTGCAATAACCACACATAGCTATTGACTAGTGTATCAGGCAGCACACATTGTTTTCAGAGAATAAAGAATTGGGAAGTTCAAGAAAACAGTCATTTTTCCTTTTCATTACTCTTAAGGAACTAGCCAAGTTCATGGCATCTTTTCTAGAATTTTTTATCTGACCTCAACAAATTTTCCATAATTGATTGGGTTTTTCATGCACACACAGAGATACAAAGACACATTCACAGACACAAACACACTCACATATACACACAAATCTGTACTTTCTTTTCTGGTTTCATGTAAATTATGTCATATTTGAAATATTATCTCTCTTCATCGCCTAGATCAGATTCTCTCTCCCTGCTCTCCCATAACTTTGTGCTCATATCTTACACCTTTGCAATTATTTGTACATGCCATTTTTTGCAATGTCTGTTTACATTTAAAAAGCTACCTAAACTTTAGACAATGGCCATGGCTAATTCATTTTTTTTTTCTAGTGCCTGATAGATGGGACATAATTTGCTCTCAATAAGTATTTCCTGAGGTAATGAACATTTCATAGTACTGTTTGTGCCTGCATTAATAAAAGTTTTAAATATGTAGTTGAATACCTAAAATATTACTATTAAGTGAAATACGTATATGATGACTTATCTGGTATTCCACAGCTATTCATCTAAAAAGAAACTTATGAACTACTACTTTTTAATGGAGTGTCAACACTATATATGCATGAGGAAGAGAAAATGGGATTGAGGCAATTGAAAAGAGAAAGCCACTATGCAGTTTGTTACCGAGTTGGTATGCCAGTTATTGAACACAACCAATGGCTCAAACTTCCTCTACCTTCTAGCCAAAGGACATATGAATGTTTGTAGTTCAAGGTGGTCTTTCTGGACTGAAGTGTAAGAAGAATTTATCCACTGTTTTTCATCTCCAAGTAGTTAAAGTTTTCTCCACATTGCATTAATTGCCCTGTACTACAAGCTTATGTATTTATGGGCACTGCACAGATCCTACAATGTATTAAGCCACAGTAATAACAATAAAGTGTAAGGCAGGAAGCAAGAGGCATGTAGTAAAATGATGAGGCAAGGAAGTTTCAGGTTGTGCCCACATCAATTTAGTCTGATCCTGTTTTGGGTTTGTCAACAGAAAGGTGTTTGAGATAGAAGGTAAAGCCAGTCAGACTTTTCTGACACAGAATATGGATTGTGGAGCTCAGTTGGCTAAAGTTAGTCCGTTATAAATAGCTCCTTTGTTGTTTTGATTTGCTAAGGATGCCAAAGCAAAAGTAGGGTAAAAGATTACATTTCTGAGGTTGCAATAATGTCAAAATCAAGGAATCATCAAAAGGTTGGCTGCTGGTCAGATCCTCGGCTCCTGCCATGTGGCAAGGCAAAATGGCAGCATTTTGTTTGGGTCTCTGCCTTCTCTACCAAGCTATTTTTCACATAACTCAGCTCTGGGCAATCAAGCACATAGCAGGGCTCTTCTTTTCTTATTTGAACTGCTTCCTGGCCTAGCTTCTCAGGGACTCTTTCCATGCCTCTGTGCTTTGCTGATTTAGAGCATACACAGCCTCCTGCCTCCAAGATGTCTCTCAGCATCTTAGGGATTTTTTTTTTTTT
>JAQZBX010008865.1:0-47244 GCA_029593785.1 Cabassous unicinctus | reverse complement strand
GCTTGGCATACTCCAAGCCTTTGAATATCCCTGTCCTAAGGATTAATAAAATCTAGAGCAAAAAAGTCTGAAGCGCAAACATTCTCAGGCCCTGAAAATTTAGGCAAAATGTTTCAAATTCAATAATATGAAGTGGTATGAATGTAAGGCAATCTGATGTAATAAGATGTAGCATACTGGAGAACTCATCCTCTTTAAAATGGGGTAGCTGCTACTGAATTACATACCACCAGTTGCTGGCATGTAAGAATGTGGATCCATTCTTTTTGAAAAGTCAGAAATTGAATTCTTTCAAAATATCATGATTCTTAGTTGACAACCAGTTAAATATTTGAGCAAACAAAGTATATCCGAGGATTAAGTTCATCCTGCAGGAATCCTAATTAATGATCTTTGATGAGATTCCTGAGAAACTCAAGATGGCACTTTGCCCATTCTTGGTAATCAGAGGTACTCAGAGGAAATGGTTAAACATTCTGCTTCTACTTGAGCCTTTCACTCACTCATATCCTTGTGGATCTGAACCTCCAATGTATGTTTGGAGCTGACTAGCTCTCTAGGATCACTCAGCCCTACACTTATTGGTAACAGATCATCCTTCAGGCCCATCTCTATTAGAAATTCAATCAGTGGCACAGCATTTACCCATCCAGGAAACAACCTAAATTATTGGGACCTAGAAGCCTTGGGATCTACAGAGCAGGGCTAGTGACATGAAAATTTGGCCAAGTGTCTTTGGAGATGTGGTTATTGCCACTCTAATATTTTTTAGAAATAATTTTGCATGTCAATCCTTTTAAAAATTAGTTCCACAATGTCATGGTTATTTGTGAAAAGGCTATTTTGAACTTTTGTATACTATCTTTCATATGCAATTTATACTGTCAATAAAAACGACATTTAGATGTCATTTCTATTAATATAATGCAAAAAGGAGTAATATAAACGTACTTACAACTTCCCGTTCTTTGGCTGAATTTAAGCATTTAAGATCTAGAAAGTATTTATCAATCTCTCGACTGAGTTACCTTCAGTGCCTTGCACAGTGCATGGCACATGGTATATGCTCAATAAATATTTATTTAGGGAGTAAATAAATCAATTTACAGACAATTTAAAAAATCTTCCTTAAAATGTTCAAAGCACTTCAAACATATCTCATCAATTCTCAGAACAATGTTATCCATATCACATATTACACCCATACCATATCTGGAAAGAAGGAAATAGAAAAGTTTCAACCCAATGGTGGAAGTAGGAAGGGAGCAAGCAAACAAGCAAACAGCTCTTGATTCAGAACTTGCTGTCTGGTGTACCTGCCTACTAAGAAACAGTGCACACATTAAGATGATATTGCAATTACTCTAGAGTTTTAGGAAAAGGAGACTCTCAACAATCCATACTCTTCTTTTAGATATTGCTGCTATACAAGGAATGCAGAGGAAATACCAATGTGAAATAATAGTGATGATACTTGGAGTCATGTTTATAGATCACATTAAATAAATAGCGGATTTTTCTTATACTAATAACATTTTCTTCTTCTTTGGTTAAACTAGATGCAGGAAACTGATCACTGATTAGACCAAACACCCTAATCTTTAAGGAACCAGAAACTGTTACCAGTTATGATTAACAAAAACCCTTTATCCTAACTTGACATATACTCTATTTTGTTCAGGTTTCATGTTATAAAGGTAAGGTTCAAGCCACGAGATTACAGGGTATAGGATTTAAATATCCCCTTTTGTAAGTCACCTACAAATACAGTATCCTTTTAGATTAAAAGCAAAGCAAAACAAGCAAATAGCACAGAAAACAGATTAACAAATGGAAAGAAAAAGTCCTGTTTATGGGTTTTAGAAATATAAAAGTTCATCAGAAATAAAGCACTACAGTGCTAAGAATAATGTTTAACTCCTGATCACCTGCCTGTGGAAAAAGACAGTGCTTTCACTTATCCCTTAAATTAGTTTAGTATGCCTATTGCCAAAGAGTGCCTAAAAACACTGCTGTTATTTCTCTTATTTTGAGAAGGAAAAACAATATATTTGGAGACACAGGATTTGGTATTGGTTTTATGTAATTGGAAAGGTAGGCCCCTTAATTTCCTCACCTATAAATGAGGGGATGGCTAGATAATTTTTGTACACTGTTCAGCTTAAATGATATGATCTTCTAATTACTGGTTTTGTAAATATTCATACTATAATTTTAATCCTAAACTGTTTACAAAAATGACTATTTGGGTTGTGGACACAGTGAGAAAAAATTACCTTTCCAGGTAATCCAAATGCGAAGAGTCCGAGATCTTCATAAGATGTCACGGCTGTTAAGAGAAAATATAATTTTCACATTTATGCAAAACTATTTGTATGTCAGGTCTTAAAATGAAGAAAGTTAAAGCTAACCGGGACTAGACACAAGCATGAGAAAAGAAGTCTCCAATAAAGAAGGAAGGTTTGACTTAAATGGGCATTTTATATAAAGGTCTTTAATAATTTTCTGCATCAAACCTTTGACTTTCACCCCCAAATATTATCCAAAATGCCTATGACATTCGGATGTCTTGGTAGAACATGTCTTTTTACTCAGTAGTGATGGGTTTCACTTTTCACCAAGGACTCCTTTTATGATGGTTGCCTAATGTATCTCATGTTCTCAAAGACTTTATCTCTCAAACTGCACATAATAATAACTATTATTTCCATTTTTATTAAGCAAAAGTTTCTGATCAATATAAAGTAACTAGTGTCAACACACAGAATTAATGTCATTTTGGTCACTGACTAACAGCCATTGTCTACCTATTTGATATCCCTCTATATCTATTTTTAAGTTATTCTGTGTAGGCCAATTGTGGACAAATTTCATGATTTCTTTTAGGCATTCTGAAGTAGTCAAAGTTGTCCAAACACTCCTATTATTAATTTTGCAAATTCCTAGTAGTTTAAATCCTTAAGTTAGGAGCAATCACCTTACAGCTATTAGATGGCCAGGCTAAATTTTAAGCAAAATGAAAACTTTGGGGGGAAACTTTTGAAGACTTACGATCTGTAAAGATAGAGTTCTCTTAGAACAGGCAGAGCTTAGCAAATTCCAAGGTTGTCTAACAACCACATACTGCACTAACTCAAATGGAATAACTGAGAGCAACCCTAGCCTTCACAAAATAGCACTTACATACCACACTGACCAAAGGTAAATTTTCACTGGCAATGGTTTCTAAGAACTGGGTATGCACATAGTTAAAGCTAGATAAAGTTGTATCACACTTTCAGGGACATTCAATTTTTCAGTCCACCTAGGTTAATGAGAATGTGTTCATAATAGAAACAGTATGTACTATCATTTCACAATTAGTAGGGCATACACTTTCTTTTTTCATCATAAAGGGGGTATTAAAGTACATTTTCCTCTCACATGTTCAAGAAGTATCGTCACAGAAAAGATGAAAATTAAATAGCTCATAAAAGAACCAAGTCAGGTCCTTAGCCCATTTAGCTTCCTGTTCTAACCAGTGATGCCATGGTAAAAATGAGTAGTAAAAGCATCTGTACAATACTGTAGTTTAAAAAGTGCTTACCCTTATAGTGCTTGCACTAAAAAGAAGCTAACTAGCAGATACTAAGCCCTGATGCAGCAATAAACATCTCCTATGAGTCAACGGTATGGCTCATCATTTCTTACAGCAAGTTTAATATAGCCTCTCAAGACAGACATGGGTTTCCTTTAAACTGCCAGTATATTAACAAAAAATCTCTCTGGACTTTCAAAACCAAAGACCTCTAGGTATGTAGAAATAAGGCTTTTTAAACCATAGGTGGTCTTTACATATTATAACTACAAAGTCAGAAAAGGAACAGTAAAATGCTGAAAAAGTTTTACTAATTAAGAACAAAAATTTGAAATTTAATCTATTATCAAAGTTGATCAAAGAATTGGAAATTCCTGGATGGCATAATTATTTTTTAAATATATTTATATATTGTTAGACACAGTACAAAAGGACAATAGTTTTTTAAAAATATATTTTTATTAAAGTTGTGAAGTTACAAAACAATCATACACACGTGTGGAATTGCCATACAATACCCCTCCATCAACACACTACATTGTTGTGGAACATTTGTTACAAATTATGAGATAATATCATCAGACTATTACCACTAACCATGGTCTATAGTGTACATTTGGTATATTTTTTCCATACCCCCTGATTATTAACACAGTATATCTTTGGCATTGATGCAAGAATATCACAGTATTGCTGTTGACTGTAGTCCATAGGTTACATTAATTGTATTTTTACCATGCTTCTCCACATTCTTACCACCTTGCAATAGTGATGTACATTTGTTCTAGTTCATAAAAGGACATTCTTGTATTTATAACACCAACCACAATTCTCATCCACCTCTGGGTTCACTATGTTATTCAGTCCCTAGATTATTCTCTAGTTTTCTTTCAGTTGACATTTATGATCTCTAGACTACCCTTTTCAACCACAATACCACCTATAAACCAGCTGTGTTAGTTCTACTCACTATAATGTGTCACCATGAACTCTATCCATTTCTACACTTTTACAGTCAAGTTAATTAAAACTTCTACATACATTAAGCATCAGTACCCCTTCTCAGCCCTCTTCTTATCTCCTAATAACCTATACTCTAGGTTTTAACCCCAATCATTTATATTAAATTTATATTATACAATCATATAAATTTTGTTTGTATTAATGAGACCATGCAATATTTGTCCTTTCGTGTCTGGCTTATTTCACTTAGCATAATGTCTTCAAGGTTCATCCATGTTATCATGTGTCCCAATTTCATCTGATCCAGAGGAAATGCTGGATCATAAGGCAGTTCTATAATTAGCTTCCTGAGGAACCGCCAAACTATTTTCCACAGAGGCCGCACCATTTTTCATTCCCACCAACAGTGAAGGAGTGCTCCTATTTTTCTATATCCTCTCCAGGACTTATTGTTTTCTGCTTTTTTAATAGTGGCTATTCGACGCGGTGTGAGACGATATCTCATTGTCATTTTGATTTGCATTTCCCTAATAGCTAGTGATATTGAACATTTTTTCATGTGCTTTTTGGCCATTTGTATTTCCTCTTTGGAGAATGTCTAAGTCTTTGCCGGTTTTTGAATTGGACTGCCTTCTTTTATTGTTGAGTAGGGCAATATAGTTTTGAACTTGGGATATATAATTTGATAATGACTAGGAAACTTTGTTTTAACAATGAAAGACTTTTCCATAAAAAAATCTTACAGGGGCAGATTTTAGAACATAAAATTAAAAAGCAGAGTTGCAAAAATTAAGAATTGGAATTATTTTGCCCTATGTGAAATGCCTAAATTCTTTTTTGCAAATATACATATTCTAAAGTAAATTCCAGAAATAATTATTATTATATTCATTAAATCATTGCTAACTTGTTTTAATATTCCTAAACATAGTAAGTATAAATGTTATTTAGGGACACAATTCCTTATATTTATCATTTCAAAGTCTTAATGTACATATTAAACCAGAAAATTGTCTAAATATTAACTTCTATCTAAATTGACATTGAGAATGTAATTTTGTTATATATATATTTTTTATTTTTATTTATTTATTTATTTATTTTTGAGGTACCGAGTCCGGGGACTGAACCCAGGACCTCATATGTGGGAAGCCGGTCCTCAAGCACTGAGCCACACTGGCTTCCCTGAGTTGGTTTTTTCATTTGTTTAGCTTGTTGTTTGTTTTTGTCTTTTTCAGGAGGCACCAGGAAATGAACCTGGGACCTCCCGTGTGGGAGGTGGGCACTCAACTGCCTGAGCCACAGCCACTCTCATTTTTGTTATATATCATGTCGTATGAACAAAGTCTCCAGAAAGCCTACAATCTGCCACTTGAAGGATGTGATAAAAGAAATAGCATTGCTCTCTCTTTAAAAAAAAAAAAAAAATCCACACCTAAAAAACAACTTTCTTTCCAAGAATTTAAGAAAGGAAAGTTTTGTTCCAGTGTTACATATGACCTATTGTGTATCAATTTCTCAGTGACCAAGTTATCAGGATAGTACTTATCAAAAAGCTAACTAGGGTTTGTTTCATTTTTAATCAGCAGAAAACTAGTATAGAGTGTACATTTAGTGAACATGAAAAGCAAGTACCTTTACTAGGAACAAAATCATAAACCTTTATTGTTCCATAAAAATACAATCAAAGAGCTTAATTTAGACAGTTCTAATTGCAATTTTTGACAGTAGGGGCATACATTTTAGGAATCTCCAAATTGCTCTCTGGCTCTATTATTTTCTAGCTTTATAAAAATATCTTTAAATACAGAAAACTCCCAAACTGAGAATGAAAAATGTTTAGACTTTTATGTGGAGACTGAGTATACAGTGTGCTCAAAACTCTACCTTTCAAGTTTGCATGGCTGGCTAGTCATTCAGTTCCATCACTGTCATCATACTTTTTAGTGCAAAAATTAGAAGCACTTTTCCATGTCTGAGACATCATGAATATGAATAATAGCTTCTGGCTTAACATTTAGGCTCTACTCAAATAAAATGTGTACATAGTGAGCTAAATGCTTTATCTTCACATAATCATTTTTTAATGGTTTTCTGGATCATCTCAACATATAAACTAAAAAGACACTACTGAAATAGTCTTAGTTCCATTTCCTCTACCAAAAATCTTTTAGGTTATATTTAAGCTGCAATTTTATTTTCTCTTGTGTTAAGTAATTGAAGTATCACTTTGTCTACTAACATGGGATATTTTCTCGGTTGCTTCATATGCTTCATATGATCATATGATTTTTAAATATTTATCTTATTTAAAAAGTGTAAGATGTTTTGAGGGATATCAAAATAAGGTATAGGGTAACAGTCACATTAATAGCATATTCCTACAGAACAGGAATAATATTAATTATGAAAATTATGAAATTAATTCAGTCATTAAAGGAATTCATATAAGCAGTACCTGGTACAACCCTTCTTAAATAAATAACTGAAAGCAGTCATTAGCAATCTATTCTAGGAAATTTTTTTTTATCTTAAAGAAATCAATGCTATGCCTTGAGGGGGCAGAAAAGCTGTAAATCTTAATTAAGTAAATTGGGGGAAATTTTCTTCCTGAATGCATAATATCAAGGCACACTTTA
Source organism: Cabassous unicinctus (assembly GCA_029593785.1). Lineage (NCBI taxonomy): Eukaryota > Metazoa > Chordata > Mammalia > Cingulata > Chlamyphoridae > Cabassous > Cabassous unicinctus. Next base: position 40,065 of record JAQZBX010008865.1, on the reverse strand, counting down.
GTGCTATTTTGGCTAGACCAAGAGTTTTGCCAGCACAGAAATCCTTTGGAAAGCTGCTTCCCATGAAGTAGTGGAATATTTCCAGCTAGTTACTCCAGTGTTCTGTCTGCTTTGCATTTTTTTCCTCTATGAAACAGGACAATTAATAAACTCTGGGCACAGTATAAAGCCCAAGTTTCAGCAGCAGCATATTATCTTTGGATCTGAATCGAGGGACATAAGTTATTCAAATACAGTTCAGCTCTCAGAAAGTTGGCCATTTGGAATGTACCCTTATAATTTTAAAATTCCTTTCCTTCTTGTGTTTTCCATCATTTTCCTCTCACTTTTTTTCCCTCCCTAACAGTGTCCATGAAGGTCATTCATTTATTGTTTCCTATGCAATTTTATCACCACTTTTTTTAAAAATAATAATTTTATTTTTTAAAAGATACTTAGATTACATAAATTTATCACCACTTTTGAATCTTTCTTGAATGTGTTTAAACATCAATTTATCAACTAAATGTGCCATTGTTTTAGAGCACTCAATGCAGTAAAAGAAAATAGAATGCTACAATACTAGGAACATTCTCCTTTCAAGTGGCACAGAGGTTGTGATATTGCATGTGTAGGGAAGGATCTGGGATCCTAATACAATACTTGGCTCTGCAGTGAACAATATTTTCATAGTCATAATCCTATAAATGCCACTCATTGGTTTTCAATATTTATTTATTTATTTATTTATTTATTTATTTTTAAAGATTTATTTTATCCATTTATCCCCCCCTTGCCGCTTGTGTTGCTGTGTCCATTCGCTGCGTGTCTTCTCTGTGTCTGCTTATCTCCCCCTTGCTGTGAGATCTTGCCGCATCAGCCCACGGCGCTGCGCGTGAGCCGGCCTGCCCTCACAAGGAGGCCCGGGGAAGCGAACCCAGGGCCTCTTATATGGTAAACGGGTGCTCTATCCATTGAGCCACACCCGCTTACCGGTTTTCAATATTTAGACTCAACCAATAGATAAACCATAAAAAAGACTTCAATATGATTACAAACTAGAAAGCAAATACTGGCAACCTCATCATTGCAAAGATATAGCAGATAGACTATGGAAAATAGAAAGGGAGAGGGTAGGTGAAAAACAGGATAGGAGCACTAATATCATCTAACACAGCAGGGAGTCAAAAGATACTGTCTAAAGTTGATGGGACAAAATGTAAAAGATTACATGTATTATTTAGAATTATAAAATAATCAATGAAAGAACTATTGAATACCAACCAATGAAAAGGGGGAACGGATTAGTTTATCTGTGCTAAATCCTCACCTTTCACAATGAGTGTCAATAGATAATCATAAATAAATAACAGAATAATCAACAGAGAAATCAGCAATAAATAACAATATAAGAATATTACTGCGATTTAGGAAAGTAACCACCAAAAAAAAAAAAAAATCAAATATAAAAACAAAGAAACTCTTTAAATGTTGCAACTCTGGGAAATGGAACTGTAAGTGAAGAATGGATGAGAAACTACTCTAAGTGTGAGTATGTGTGAGGGCATTTGTGCATATGCATGTGTGACCATATGCACACATTACTTTTTTTTTTATTATACTAAATACCATTTATTGTACACTTTGGATGGATTGGGGAAAAAAAACAGATGAATGAATCAACAGAAAGTGGTATATACAAACAATGGAATATTATTCAGCATTAAAAAGGAATGAAGTTCTGATTCATACGACAAAATGGATGAACCTTGATGATATTATGTTGAGTGAATAAGTCAGACAGAAAAGGAAAATATTGTATGATCTCACTGATATGAAATAATTAGAATAAACAAACTCACAGAGTCAGAATCTAGAATACAGATTCTGGGTTGGGAATAGGGATTGGGGAGTTAATGCTTAAATTGTACAGAATTTCTATTTGGGTTGATTATAAAGTTTTGGTAACGGATGGCAGTGATAGTAGCACAACATTGTGCATGTATTAACAGCACTGACTGCGATCAAAAGGGGAAATCTTGGGTTGTATATATGTTACCAGAATAAAAATTAAAAAAAAAACAAACACACACAAGACTGTACAACACATTGAACTCTAATGTAAACCATGAACTATATAGCTAATAGTACAATTATAAAAATGTTCTCCCATCAATTGTAACAAATGTACCACACAAGATGTCAATAATAGGGTGGTATATGGGAATCCTGCATTTTATGCATGATTTTTCTATAAAACCACAACTTCTCTAATAAAAAAATAAAAATAAAAATAAAAATAAATAGAAGATATAGGGAACCACCACCACTTCTATGATTGAGGCAGAACACCCAAGGAATAAACAAAGAGGGGAGAGTAACTCCTCCCCTCTTCACACACAAACACACACACCTGGGATCCATACCTAGTTGAAAAGTATAGCTGTTGCCTTCTATGATGGAGAGGTGCCATAACAGCAGCCTCTTCTGGAAGCCACCAACAGAAGTGACACCCTGGATGCTAAGAGAAGCTGTCAATCAGGAGGTGCCAAGCCAGGGGAATACTCCGGGAAGCCACCCTCTGGGATGTGGGGAAAAGCTGCCCATGGGAAATACCTCCTCATCCCCCCTCTCCACCCCAGGTAAAACTTCTTAGAAGCTACCCTCTAGAGTCAGATCACTTTTGATAAAAAATAAAAGGGAGGAGGTTAGTTTTTAAATGTTTAACCCTGCAGAAATTCACACACATCCCCTCCCCTGCAAACCAATAACAAAAAATTCAGCTTCTACTACAGGGAGCACTTAGTCTAATATGAGGCAAACACTATGAAGTAATGAGCAGGGCACACATGAGTGGGGCACACACGCAATCTAGCCAGGGTTTCTCAGGCTTGGTACTATGGACATTTTGGTTCAGATAATTCTTTGTTATGGGAGACTATCCTGTGCATCACTGAATGTTTAGCAGCATCCCTGCCCTCTACACACTAGACGCCAGTAGCACCTCACCACCCCTGCCCCGGGTTGTGGGTGAATTGAACTATGCTTACTGATCAAAAGAAAAAAAGGATAAAGACAAAATATAAACAGTTTGGATAGCTGATTACTATTCCAAACATTAAGCAAGTGACCACAGTGAGCTATGGGATGGGAAATACGAATCAACTGTCTTTCAGTCAGTTTCAGTTCAGTGTGCCTCTCATAGTGAAAGCATCTTGGAGTGCTTAATGGGATTCACCACAATCCCTAAAGCAATCAATACCCTTTATATGGTATCCAGACCAATGCTTGACAAAAAAAAAAAAAAAGACAATGCAGTTTTATTGAAATTATTGAGAGATGGTATGTCAGTCTCCAACATGGCATGTAGAATTTGGATACTCTATTCATACATTAAAGTTTCCAGAAATGCAATTACCATGTAAATGCAGAAAAGATTGTAACTTGTTTTGTTTGGAACTTTGCTAAAAATTGGTCATCATTTAGGAAAATTGTGTCACCATTTACCTTTTGTTTGTCCTATATTTTACTGCTGTGGTATTTATGTATAGGAGTGTGCCAGTTTACTAAATGGCTTAAAAAACAGAATTTTATTCTCTCACAGTCCTAGAGACTAAAACGCCAAAATCAGTTTCAATGGGCCAAAATCAAGGTTTTGACAGGGCCATGCTCGGCTCTGGAGGCCCTAAGAAAGAATCCATTCTTTGCCTCTTGTAGTTTTTGGTGTCTGACGGAATTCCTTGGCTTGTGGTTGCATCACTCTAATCTCTGCCTACATGGTCACATTGCTTTTGCCTCTTCTGTCCATGATCTCTCTCTGTGATACATGTGATTGCATTTACAGTCTACTCCAACAATCCAGGATAATCTGCCCATCTCAAAATCCTTAATTTAATCATATCTACAAAGTCCTTTTTTCTTTTTTTTTTTTTTGCCTATATGGTAACATTCACTGGTTCCAGGGATTAGGACACAGATATTTTGGTGGATGGTGGTTCCATTATTCAGCATACCATAAGTAGGTTATAATATATATGGAGATTTCATTTTAGGATAGTAAATAGAGCATTTAGAAAATATTTTTTTTTATAGAAAGAGGGTGTTGGATTGACAAAATAGAAAATCACTGCTCCAGAAATGAAAGAACAAAATGGGGAGCACAAGGGGGTCATTTTACTCCTTGTTTATTTCCTCATTGCTTGAAATTTTCTTTTTACTTCCTTCAGTGGCTTCCTACTGACTCAGCAAAAAAAATCCAAGGATCTGACACTTGCTAACCTCTCCAGTTTCATTTTCTCCTTTGAACCATATACATTAATAAAAAACAATATTTGGTACCTTGAATACAATATGCTGTACCTCTGCCATGCTGGAGAATTCTCTCTTGCCTTATCTGCTAGTCAAATTCCTTTTCAGCTCAGTTCTCCAGGAATATTTACTGAATCTCACTCCCAACCCAGGCAGGGCAAACACTCCCTCCTCTAAGCTATCACTGCACCTTGTTTACATTTAAATTGTTACACTTATTATACTACATTATAAATTATTTGTTTACATATTTATCTCTTCTATTGGACTACATGCTTTTTCAGGAAAGAAACTGGGTCTCATTTACCTCTGTATTCCTAATAATTAAGAGTATTGAATGTCATAGAGAGATTGAGAGGTGACAAGTTTTTTTTGTTTTATTATTATTATTATTATTATTATTATTATTACTGGAATAATGAAAATGCTCTAATAATGATTGAAGTGATAACTACAACTATGTGACTATACCAAATACTATTGATTGTACACTTTGGATGGATTTATGCTTTATTAATATGCATCAATAAAACTGATTTGTTTAAAAAAAAAAAAAAGTATTGAATGAATAAATGAGTGAATGAATGAACGAACCTCTACCCTGGGCTTCAGTTCTATGATCTGTCTACCTAAGTATACTTCAAAGTCCACATGTCTAAAACTGAACTCAACTTTATTTTGAACTAACTCCTCCTACTGTGTTCCTATCTCCATTAATAACAGTATCATTAACCCAGTGGTCCAAGTGAGAAATCTAAGAGATATCCTAGATGTTTCCTTCTCCCTTACCTCCACATTCACTTAATCATCAGTCCTCTCAATTCTAATTCCTCCAAATTTCTTAACCTGTTTCTTTTAGTCTCCCTGTTACTGCCTTGGTTTAAATCACCACTATTTTATTCTTACTCTTTTTTAAGAGTCAGACCTGACTGCTAACCTACTCAGGTACTGTTAGTGCACGACGGACAAATAAGAAAGGTACGCCCTTTGGGCAGAGGAATAAGAATCTGTTTCCATCCTAAACATAATCCTGAGAGCCAGTATGGCCTGGAAACTTGGTTATGTCCCTGTGAAAACAACTACTCTAATCTGAAGGTTGCTCTTAGATCTGTTGCTCAGTTTTTGTCCTAAGAATTCTCTTCACTTCTCTCCTGTGCTGGATGCCCTCTATCTTTTCATCCCTAACTTTGGTAAAGGGCAACTACAATTGCTCACTAATAAATAAAGGTACATGGAGTTTTTGAGGCCTTCATGTATGAAAATGCCACTTCAAACTTAAATGTTAGTTTGGCTGGGTACAGAACTCTATATCAAAATCAGCTTCCCCAAGTATTTTCAAAGTATTGTTTTACAGCCTTCTAATTTACAGTATTGCTCCTGGGAAGTCCTATGCTATCATTAGTCTTGATTCTCTGTATGAGACTTTTTTGTTTGTTTGTTTCTCCTCTCTGAAAACTTTTAGGATATTCTCTTTATAACCAGCTTCCTGATTTTTCTGATTATGTGTCTTGGTGTAAGTTCTTTTATAACTATTATATTGGATACTAGACAAACCATTTTAATCTTGAATGTAATATCATTCAGTTACAAAAATTGTTCTTGAAATACCCTGTTGATAATTTTCTATCATGCTATTTCATCTCTTTCTCTTTGTGGAATTCCCATTATTTGCATGTTGGACCTCCAGGACCCTTCCTCTAATTTTCTTATCTATTCTCTTCTATTTTCAAGCACTTTGTCTTCTTTTCCCCTAGGAAATTTCCATAATCCTTTCAACCAAACTATTATCAATTTTAATTTTATTCTTTATTTCAAGGACTCTTGTGTTCTCTGAATGCACTCTTTTTTATAATTTCTTATTCTTGCTCAAGGATGCAATATCTTCTTTTAGTTCTCAGAGGCTATTAAATATAGTTCTTTTTAAAGTTTTCATCAGATCCCTGCCTTATCACTGTTTCTTCTTTTCCTCTGAGTTTGCTTCTTTCCTCCCTGTGGTTTGTTTGTTTATGGTTTGTTTTAGTATATATCTTTCACGTTAAAGGATTTCCTCAAAGTCTGGTGGTACTTGGCTATCTGTTTACCTAAATGTGAGGCACTAAAGACTAAATAGCTCTGTGTGCATGGGTGATGCTTACTGAGTAGAAGGCTTAATCAGATCATGATCAAGGAGGAGGATCTCAGCTGTTTCTTGGAGACCTTTCACTATTTGTAGTGAAAGGTCTTTTCTCTTGGCAGGAGAAATTCTGTAGAGCAGGGTTCTTAACCCTTTTTGTTCCATGGACCCCTCTGCCATTCAGGTGAAAACCACAGACCCCTTACTAAGGCCACACTATACTGTGTATTATTTAATAAATATAACACACCCACACCAACATGTCCCCACAAGAATAATGATTTTTTGAATTTCAATTCAAGCTCACGGACTCCTTTTGAAGAACCCCTGCTGTTGAGAATACTTCTCTAATCCCTTAACTTAAAGTAGAAGGCTTGGTGTCAGCATTCTCAGAACTCAGGAGGTTGGGCATCCCCTTTAGTTAGCACATTTTCACTTAATCCCTCTGTTTTTAGTAAGATGACCCTGCCCTCAACTATACTCAGTGTATGTATGAATCCAGTCTTTCTGCTTTACCCTCTCCAGAGAATAAACTTTGGGTTTCTGTAAGGGTGAGGAAATGATGGCAAAGTATATACAAAAGTAGACTCTGGTGTTAGACTGCCTGGTTCAAATATCAGCTCTTCTACTGACTAGCTGTACAACACTGAACAAGTTACTTAGTCTCATAGTACCTCAGTTTCCTAATCTCTAAAGTGGATATAATAATAATATCTACCTCATATGGCTATTTTGAGGTTAAATTAATTAACACACGTAAATCTCTTAAAACAACACTGAGCAAGCAGTAGCTCAATAAATTTTAGCCTTAAAGAAAAAATAAAAACTGACAGAGGGAATAGCATTATTGTTATAGTGTACCTCACACTCACTCCTCAGAGGAACTTATGTTCATTGAGTGGAATGCACGAATTGCCCAACAGTACTTAAATGGTTGTTTTCTCTTCCCTCTTTGAATTTATGTAAGTTAAATGCATGTTATGCTACAACTCAATTGTAATTCTAGTGAGTGCTTATGGCACAGCAGCAATAAGGAAGGAGAGAATTAGACAAATCTGAGAAATATTTACAAAATTGATTGAATGTGTGAGGTAAAGCAGCTATAAGAATTAAACTGGAAGGTACCATTACTGAGGTAGGGATACAGAAAGAGGAACACATTTGAGGTATCAGGAATGAAAGATGGAGAGTTTAATTTTGCACATGTTGAGCTTAAAATGTCTCTGGCACATCTAAAAGAGAGGTCCAATTGGAGCTCGTATGTGAATCCAGAGCTTAGATTGGAATTATCAACCCAGAGTTGGTAGTTAAGTTATCAAAGTTTATAACATTATTCAGTGACAGTGTGTTATAAGCATGGCCAAAGAGAGAACCCTGGTGAGGCGGAGACTGCCGGTTATTTCTCCCCTTTTACCTGAGTACCAGAACCCTGACGTTTAGTTAGGCCCATTGGCACCTTAAATAAAAACTACATTTTCCAGGCTCCCTTGCAACTTAGAACAGCCATTTGATTAAGTTTCAGCAGTAAGTTATAAACTGGAATCATCAGATTCGGCTGGAAGGAAGTCCCTTTTGCTCATCCTGGTATCCAGAAGGTGGATGTGATAGCTGGAGTTCTAGAAGTCATTCTGGATCTTGAGAATGGGGGTAAGGAGTAGGGGTAGGGGTAGAGGGAAGGCCCACATAAGAATGGTGGAACACAAAGGTAGAAGCCTGTGTCCTTGAAGACACTGTGGATCAACCATACCAGCCTTGGACTACCTACCTACAGATTTCTTTTCCATCAGAGAGAAGTCACTATTTTCTTTCTCTCAATGACTCACAGTAAACTGAGAAAGACCAATAATAATAATGCTAGCTTTCATTTACTGAACATTTACTATATGCTAAGCATGGATCACCTAGATTATATTTTTATTGTTCATTTTCAGCACCCCTCTTTTATGTTACGGTTAAATATGTCTGTCCTTTCTTAAAAACACAAATTTCCTTCCATAAATTTAGAGCAAGGAAGCTTTTATTTCAGTGTTACATATGGGAATATATCAAATGGCTGCTTTTAAAATGATTGATTTTGTATCAGTTTCTCAGTTAGTGAGCAAGTTTAACTTAGGGTTTGCTTTGTTTTTAAAGAACATAAAACAAGTATAGATAGGATATTTAATAAACATGAAAAGCAAGTACCTTTTCCATGAGCAAAAATCATAATACTAAAAGATTCCAAAAAGAATTGGTATTTCATTGATCTAAATTTAAATAAATTAAACACGTACTCTTAATTTTTCAAATTAAAGCGCTTCATTGTTCCAAGAAATGTAATCAAATTAACAACTTAATGCATACAATGGAAGTCAAGTATAGTTTTTTACTACTTACTAGCTGTGTGACTTGCTTAAAGCCGCATAACTAGTAAGTAGTAGAATCAGAATTAAAACCCTTTTACCTCCCACAACATGAACAGATGGATGGAAGAACTCTGCTTGAAACTGAGAAGGAACAGCCAGAGAATTAGAAGGAAAACCATGAATTCTCTCTGACCTTCTCAGGCGAAGTTAGGTTCTTTTTCTTTGTTTCCAAAGCACCTTATACATACCCCTATTAATATTTTGGCTCATTGCAGGAACCATTTGTTTATGTGTCTGTCTCCCTACTAAACCAGGGTCCCTTCAAGAACAGAGATGGTATTTTATTCATCTTTGAAATTCCCAATATTTATTACAGAGTCTGTTAATAGAAGTAATTCAGTCAACATTTTCTGAATGAATAAATCAAAATCTCATCTCCCCATGAAGCCTTTCCATGTGTACTGGCTTAAGTGATTTGGATCAACCTAGTGATCTGGCACTTGCTGTACTTGACTACCTAGGACTTGATGCATTAGTTCATTCCTATACCCCTTCACCAATTACTCAACAAATATTTTTTGAATGTCTATTATGTGCCAGATACTGTTATTAGCAATTGGGATATAGCACTGAACAAACAGACTAATATCCCATTCCTAACAAAAGTCACATTCTAGTGGAGGAAAGAGAAAAAAATATGTAAAATATATAGACTGCCAGGTTATAAGAAGTGCTATAGAAAAAAAAAAAGCTGAGGAGAAGGCAGAGTGTTTAGGGTAGGGCCAGTTGTAATTTGAAATAACAGTCTATAAAGGCCTCATGGAAAAGGTAGATTTGTCAAAGGCTTGAAGGTAGTGGTGGGGCAAGCAATGTGGATATCTGGGGGAATAACCTTCCAGGCAGAAGGAACAGTAAGTACAAAGACATGGAGGCAGGGGATTACCTAGCATGTTTGAAGAACAGTAAGGACAATTCTAGAGTCAAATGATGTGGATCTATATCCCAGCTCTTCTACTTCCTAATTGGGTGACCTTGGACAAATTACTTTAACCTCTTTGTGTCAGTTTCCTCATTTTAAAATGGGAATAGCAATGGTACTTATTTCATAGGATTATTGTGAAGATTAGATATATTAATATTTGTAAATTCCTTAGAATCATGCCTAGCACATAGTAAATGCTATAAAAGTACATGTAACATAAAATAATAATAGTGTGGCTGCAACAGAGAAGGAGAGAGTAGGAGATAAATCAGAGATATAAAAAGGGCACAAGATCTTATAGGACTTTTAGGCTATTGTAAGAATTTTGGCTTTTACTTTGAGTGAGCTGCGAAGCCACTGGAAGACTCTGAAAAAAAAGTGATACAACTTAACTTATAGTAACAGGATCATTCTGGTTGAATTGCTAAGAAGAGACTATATGGAACAAAGGAAATAAATAAGCTATCACTATTGGTGGTAGCTTGGATGAGGTGGTTGCAGCAGAATGAAAAGTAATCAGATTCTGGAATTTTAAAGGGAAGGGCAACAGGATGCCATGGAGTAGATATGGAATTAGAGAAAAAGAGGAGTCAAGAATGACTTCAAGATCTTTGGCCTGAGCAACTAGAAGGAAGATGTCACTATTTACTTAGATGAGAAAAGAGTAGAAGATATAGATTGGCAATGCAAAGGTGGAGAGTTTAGTAAAGTTGAGATGGATATTAGACATACAAGTGGAGATGTCACAGAGGCAGCTGGATATGAGATTGAAAATCAGGGAAGAGTTCCAGGCTGTAAATATAAATTTGAGAGTCATATGAGCCTACCAAGGGAGTAAGTATAAAAGGAATAGTCCATGGGTACTCTAATACTTAGAGGATGGGGAGATAAAGAGGATTCAGTAGAAGAGAAGGTGTTCAGTGAAATATGAAGAAAACCAAGACAGTGCACGAATAAAGTATTTCACAGCTGCTCATTCACAAGAGGGAATAATTGTATCAAATGCTGCTGACTGGTCAAGTAAGATAAAGACTGAGAACTAACCAATGGATTTAGCTACATGGAGGTCACTGGTACAACAATAATTCAGTTGAATGATAGGGAAAAGCCTAACTGGAGTGGGTTCAAGAGAGAATACAAGGAGAGGAAGTGGAGATATCTGGTATAGACAACATTTTTAAGGAGTCTTGCTAAAATGATATGGAACAGAAGGTTGAAGGGGACAGCTATGGAGTTAAAGAGGTATTTTTAAGATAGAAGAAACTGCACGCTATTTGTAAACTTACAGGGAAGAAGGCATAGAGAGGAACAAAGATGATGATAAAGGAGAGAGAGAGAGACGAGAAAGTAGCTGGAGTGATGTCTTGAGTAGGTAGAGCAGATGGGATCGTGCCACAAGAGGCAGGGCTGGCCCTAGACAGGAACACAAATAGTTTATCCAAAATGACAGAGTACATGTTCACAGATGAAGATGGATGGGTAGAAAGTGGAGTCAAGAGCTCATAATGTTCTTTTAAGATTGCTTCTATTTTCTCAGTGAAATAGAAAGTAAGGATATCAGCTAGGAGTGAAAATCAAGGAGAATGTGTAGGAGGTTTGAGAGAAAGGAGAAAATATGAAAAGGTCATCTCCTAGATAGAAGAGTAAATGCGTGAATGGACTAAAGAAGTAGATTAGAATTGTAGGATAGCATGCTGGGTTCACCAGACATTGAATTATGGGGGACCAGTTTACATGGCTTGTGTTTTTCTCCAGGTGCATTCAGCTACATGGGTACATGTGGGAAGTAAGCAGAGTTATATTTAACCATGTTTAAGGATTTGCCAGAGGGGTATGATAATGTGAGGGAAGGGCAAAGGAATAATTATAATAGCCCACCATGAAACTTCAACTGAGTAGGATATAAAGACATGAAAAGGGTGAGGAACAGTGCAAAGATAGTAGGATAAATAAACTGAAGTCCTGGTGGGGGTGAAGGATTATCATTTGAGGGAATGAGTTAGAAAAATAGGAGGTGTTTGTGGCTGAAAGGCAGGATGTTTAAAATTGAAATTTTGGAGAAGATGCTATTTTGGTAGTAAGATCAACAGTATGACTATGGAAACAAGTAGCTAAGGAGGGTAAAGAACATGATCATTAGAGGAAAGGAAGTTAAGAACTGAGAGTACTGGAAGGTTTATCTACACAGATATTGATATCATTCAGAATTATGACAGGAGTAATACTGAAAGAAACAAAAAGGATACTAGGAGCTAAAATTTTCATGAAAAATGACAGGGAGTGGGTGGGTCTATAAATGATGCCAATAGAGTAGTAGATAGTATAAACTTATGAGATTCAAAGCTGGGGGTTTAGAGAGAAGAGAGAAAGAATGGTTGAGAAATAGAAATGAGTAGACAAGAGGGGACAGGTACCTAAATCTTCAGACCTGGTAGTATGAAGGATATGGAAAACAAAAGAATGGCTACTTGAGAGGACTGTAGGGGAAACAGTGGTCTCAGGGGAAACTTAAGTCCTCAGAGCAAGAAAGTGAAAGGAAGGTTCAGGAAAGGGTTGAGGTTGGAGTTTTACTGATGACTGACCATGAATTCCAGAAAGAACAGTGGAAAGGTTTCAAGAACTGGGGAGAAGTAGGAGATGAGGTCAGAAAAGGAATGACAGAACCATATGGGATGAGTCTGGGAAATAAAGGATAACCTATGATTATTGAAGTGACTAACATAAATTGAGATAAAGAGTATAATGCCATTAATCCAGACGTCACAAAGCAAATAATGGTGGCAATGCAGTGAGTAGTGGGAGTCAGGGAGTAGGGAGTACTACTTTGACCCAGAAGCATGTGGAGTTCTAGAACTCTCATTACTTCCTGCTGATAGTGTCATCGAGGCAAGAAGAGGGGAGCACTGGGTTTATTCCCAGAGTATAAGAAGTCTTCCCAAAGAATGGCAGTGAGCAAATTGTTCTGAGATAGCACTGTGTACAACATTTGCAATCTGTAGGGGTTTTGTCCCAAATGAACTCTCATTGTAGTAAGAGCAGGCATTTACCAAGCACCTGGCATTTTATATATATTATTTAATTCTTGCAACATCCCAAGAGGAAAATATTATTACCATTTTACAGATAAACTATGGTTAGAGAGGTTAAGGTACCTTTATATGCCACCTCACCTCCTGAGAAAACTCCTGATAAGACCCCAAGCCCTATATAAAATAAAAAACAGAAGTATTTCATTTGAAGAAATCCCTTACTTTCATAAAGATAAAAAACATTTTCCTCAGCTTTTACCTCTAGGCAAATAAATAGGGAAGCTATTTTATAAAGAATTCTGAGCAATGAATTACATGTGAGCATAATACTCTCTATGACAGTCCAACAAACTGAAGGAAAAAATTAGATATATACAATTCAATAGCCTTTTATGTGTACGTATTTTTTTTAAAAAGGGGGAAAAAAGCCTACCTCCACAGAGAATTTTACAATGACTGAAGGAATTCAATCAACAGAAGACAGGTATACCAGTGTCTGGAAGAACCATGAAGAAGTTAGTTCAAGGACCCAAGCAAGCTATGAAAATCAAAGAAAAAGAAAAAGAGTTGTTTCACCTTATAATGTCCAAAGTAGCAGAGAAAAGAAAAACAGTATCAGAATTTTAAACATAAATATAGATAAACTGTAGTTGAGGAGAACAAATAACATTAATTGAAAAATCTCCATAAATTGAATGTAATTCCCAAATAACGGAAATTAATAAAACAAAACATTTTAGTTAATGAAGACATATTGTCACATAGTTGACTAAAGTATTCATCTTTTATTAGAATCCATATAAAAGAAGCTATTAAGATGGTAGATAAAGTAGCACAATTAGGTAAAAATAATTATTTCACACAAAGAAACACAATTTTAAAACAGATTATTAAAATTCCAGTCAGGTTTCAGCAGAATTTACAAATACACTCATCTAATGCTATTATACCTGAATTCAAGATGCTGTTATAAACACTTGTCACTTTGAGATTAATATTTGCCTTGTTTCTTAGTATTCTCATCTATACTTTCATCCCAGTGCCTTGAGAACATACATTTGTAGGCTAGAGGGCCAAAGGTATTGGTACAGGCTACAGCCATGGACTATGGAAACTAATCTGGTTTTGCATGAGACTCACCTGGAGGGTTTGTTAAAAACATGTTCCTGAATCCCACCTCAGATTTTTGAAATTCGAATCCCTGAGGTTTAGAAATCTGTGGTATAAAAAGATTCACAGGTGTTTCTTATGCATAGCCAGGTTTTAGGAATATAGACTAGAGCAGTGGTCTTAGAACTATCTTCTGAAGAGTCCTGGAATTCCCAAAAGGCAACTTTAGGCTTCCCTCTCCTGTTACAGCCAGAACCATCCCCCTTCTATCTATTTGATGTATCTATTCTGGTTCTTAAAATCTGAAATTGGGAAGCGGCTGTGGCTCAATTGGTTGGGCTCCCGTTTACCAAATGGGAGGCCCCTGGTTCAATTCCCAGGGCCTCCTGGTGAAGGCAAGTCGGCCCGCATAGCGTGGCGAGCTGACAGCCCGTGTGGCGCAGTGAGCTTGCGCAGCAAGATGACTCAACAAAAGGGAGACAAACAGACACAGGAAAATGCAAAGCAAATGGACACAGCAAGCACAAATAGCAAGCACAAGCAGCAAGGGGGGGACAAATAAATAAATATATCTTAAAAAAAAAAAAAAATCTGAAATTGACAAACCCAGACAGAGCAAAGTGAACTCACCCAAATAGGAATTAAATCTATGACTTTGGTGTCATAACTGACCTAATGCAAAGACAGAAGCTACTAGGCAGATAAAAATATCAGGATTTATGGACATAGGTTATTTGTTAATGTCAAAAGGAAAATCTTACAAAAAAGGAGTTCTGTAATTCATATACTTTTATTTACTGCAACTTAAAAAGAACTTATTCAATACATGACTGAACTGCATAATCAAGTTCCAAATGGAAGAAACAAATACACACACATAAATTGTATTAAATTGCATATATTTCTGCCACTTAGGAAAAAACGATCTTATTCCAGACTTGCAAGTAGAGACAAAACATATCAAATGAATCCAAAGCTTTGTAACTTTGCCTCCAATAATCCCAGTTCTGTTGCCCTTACCTCTGTCTGGCAGGCAGGTTGCAGGGAAGGCAGTAGTAGATCTGGGAAGGCTTTCCTTGACAAAATGATCACCCCAGGAAATATGATCAGAATGAACATCTGTCTACTGCTTCTCCATTAGTGTAAGGTTTGGATACTTTGAACACCTTCAGGTGCCTCCCCTAATCTACTCTAACCCAGATAACTTTGTTATGTGTTATGGAAAAAGGCAGGTTAAGAATGTTAGTTTCCTCCTTCTATCCTGTCCTTGGATATTCCCACATGGGATTGTGTTGCTGTATCCTGGCCTTTTGAAATTCTCTATTTGAACAACTCTACGTACTAATATGTATGCCCACTGGAAATTCAATTTCAGACGTCCAAACCTGTATGCAGATACAATCTCAAGTGGTTGTTTCATAACGTGAAACAACATAATATTTTTACTCACCTGTCTGAATACACATACTAAGCAGGAGATGGACTGAGTAAGAAGCCAGGAGAGCAACTGCCAGGAGCAAGAAACTAAAAGATAAAATACATTGTCAGACACCCCAAGAAGTTTCTCTTTTTTATATCTCATTACAAAAACAAATTTCCTCATATGCAAATGTTCACAGGGACTGTCTTTGAATATGTTAGACTATGATCATTTCTTTTTCTTTTCTAGTTTTCTGTATTTACCAAATTTTATTTAAATGAAAATATACTGTTTGTAAAATCAGACACAAAATAAACTTTAAGCCAAAATCAATTTCCTCACTCAGCACTCTTGTCTGCTGACTGCTGGCTCAGCCATTCAATGGTCTTGCAATATTTCCCTTTTATGACTATTTTTTTCCTATCCTGAGACTAAACAGAAGTTTGCGTTATGAAATCTCACTGTCTTCTCCTTTTCCTTCCTGCCACCCCCCTACTTCCAATGGTGTAGACCTCCCTATAACACCTTCACTAAAACAGTGAATTAAGCCAGCGTTTTCTAGCATCTATTTAAGACACACACAATCACCAAACCAAATTAGTGCAACTAACACACTAATGCCAGGATTTGAAATATGTGTAAACAATGTAACAATTGGTGTCCTCTCATCAGCAGGGTAAAAAGAAACAACATGCATAATCCCCTACTTAGTCTCAGGAGATATTAGCAGGACATGCTTCTAAAGAGAGCTGTCCTCAATGGATTGCCCTGATAGTTGAAGAAATTCCATCTTTGAGGTCCATTTAATACTTAATACTTGTTAATAAGTAGCAAAAATGAGGGGTTAAAGTCCAGTGCCATTAAACTGACATCAGAGTCCTCACAAAGTAACAATTTGGCATCACCAAAAAGAAGTTGATAAGATTCTGTGAACATACATTCAGTGATATACATCCGCTTTAAGACCCTGGTGTATAAAACATAATTTTCAACCCAACAATAAAAAGACAAATGACCCAATTGAAAAATGAGAAAAAGAAATAAAAAGACATTTTTCTAAAGAAGAAATATGAATGGAAAAAAAAAAAACATGAAAAAGTGTTCATCATCACTGGCTATTAGGGAAATACAAATCAGAACTACAATGAGATATCATTTCACACCTACTAGAATGGCCACTAATAAAAAAAAACCCAGAAAACTACAAGTGCTGGAGAGGATGTGGAGAGATAGGAACACTTATTCACTGTTGGTGGGAATGTAGAATGGTACAGCCACTGTGGAAGTCTGTTTGGCGGTTCCTAAGGAAGTTAGATACAGATCTACCAAGTGATCTGGCAATACCACTACTAGGTATATAATCAGAAGAATTGAGGGCAATGACACGAACAGACATCTGCACACTGATGTTCATAGTGACATTATTCACAATTGCCAATAGATGGAAACAACCCAGGTGTCTGTCAACTGATAAATAGATAAACTGTGTTATATACACATGATGGAATATTATTCAGCTGTAAGAAGAAATGGAGTTGTGAAGCATATGACTACGTGGATGACACTGGAGGACATTATGTTGAGTGAAGCAAGCCAGGCACAAAGGACAAATATTGTATGATTTTGCCATTATGAACTAAATATAATGAGTAAACTCCTGAAGTTAATAGCTGGAATATAAGTCACCAGAGGAAAGAATGTGGTTAGAGAATGGAAAGCTGAGGTTTAATCCATGCAGAATTGATAAAAAGTTGTTTGGAAGTGTTTGGAAATGAATAGAAATGGTGAAAGCACATCATAGGATTTGTAATTAGTAGCACTAACATATGGGTATGATAATGGTTTGTTTTTTGTTATTTTTCTTTTTTTTTTGGAATAATGAAAATGCTCCAAAATTGATTGAAGTGATGAGTACACAACTCATTGATTATACCAAATGCCATTGATTGTACACTTAAGATAAACTGTATGGTTTATGAACAAAAAATAATAGGATGGTTTGGGGGAAAATACACCAAATGTAAAATATTGGATATAGTTAGTAGTAATATTTTGATGATGCTCTTTCATAATTTGTTATAAATGTTTCACAACAATGCAAGGTATTAATGGTGAGGTAATATATGGAAGCCCAATAATGATATGCATATTTGTTTTGTAATTTCACAACTTTTACTATACACTTATTGTTTCTGAATGTTCATGTATAACGTATACTTCAATAATTTCTTTAAAATGAAAAAATAAAAACAAAAAAACTTCAAAAAAACCATGATTCTCAAAGGGGACCAAAAAATACTGATTACGTCTTGCCTAAAGTGTCATGTATAGTTATAAAGTTTTAAAATTAGGGAAATATATCCCCTAATAGAAGCAAGTTGGGTTACTTAACAAAAGTTGGCTGCTTATCAAGAAATTTGCAATAAAATCAGGAAATAAACCAAAATGAAATTCTATATGTATTTTAAATTTTCTAGTAAAATGGGTCTGCTTCTACCAATAAAACAAACAAAACCAACTTGTTGTTCATTCATTCTATCAGCCATGGTGCTAGATGCTAAGGATAAGGTCTTGTCCTAGAGGATTCAGAGTTTAGTGTGGAGACTAACTTGCAAACAAATCACTACAACACATTATAATAATGGAATGGAAAACAAAGTACTATGGAAGCACAGAAAGACCAGGAATGTCTTCTATATTAGATAAACTGACATATGAGACACATCTTGAAAGATGAAAAGGAATGGGAAGCAAAAATTATTTAATAGGAGGAGAGGAAGAGATAGAGATGAATGAAAAGATTATGTGCTTTATTTTACACTCACAAAATTCTATTTATAATCTGCATGGCTGATAAACTTTGACCAATTTGATAGTAATAATTTTCTTAAAGTTATAAATGAGTATGGATGGAGTTTCTACACTCCATCTATACATCTATACATCTATATGGTACTGGAAGAATACCATACAGATACAAACTATATAGTATTCTTCTAAGCTACAGACTGGCAACAATATAAGACTAGCAAGAAAAATGTTAAAAACCCAGAAAATTTTAACTAGAAATTGTGTAATACCAATTTTCAGAGCCTATCTCTTTGCTTCTCAGTATAGTATCAAAATGAAAAAAAATAAGTGCTAGTAAAATAAGAAAAAAACTTACCTAAATCCAAGGATACCTGTATTAGCCATAATATAAGCTAAGCCAAGGATGCCACTTCCCATAATGGCGTTCATCAAATTAAACACTGAGAAACCAAATGAAACACCTGGAGATCCCTGTCTGTGAAGGTCCTATAAACACACAAATTTAATAGTGTAAATGTTTGAATGGTGAAGTTCAAATTTGGCCAAGAAATTACTGAAAGATTATGGAGAAAGTCTCCTGCATACTACCAGTACTGGTGTCCTTTCCTTCCCACCTCCCACTAGTGTAGCTCCATGAGTCTAGAGTTTCCTAGAAAAATCATCTCCAGGAACAGAGGCCAGAAAGCCTTCAGGAAGAGCAACTACTAACCTAGTGACTGCAAGAGATAAAGATAAGACAGGAATGGGGTGGTGGGGACGTGGAGGTCTGTGGCCTCGGCTCATGTGATTGATTATTAGAGAATCCCTGAGTCAGCTTGGGGCTGCTGGAGACAACTGTTGCTCCCCAAGTACTACTAGGACTGCAAAACTAATCTTTATTTTTATAATGTATGAATTAAGTCCGCCCAACTGGAAGAATGGTCAGAAGTACCTTGCAAGGACAACATAAAAAGAAATAGAAACAATCCACGTTTCGCCGGCAAAGTGGGTATCCCTGAAAACACCCTGCCCCCAAATAATTTTTGGGAACAAGTCCTAAAAACTGTCCTGGCCAGAGACTTAAAGCTGAGTGCCCATTACACAAGCTTAGGGTCAGGGAAGTGGTATGCATTTATTATCAGGCCATCTCCATTCCACCGCTAAGGATCTGTATCTTAAGATGTTTTATAGCCTCCCAACGACTAAGTCGGGGAAAAAAGTCTTGTGACTCTTGCAAAACTCTGACAAGACTGGTGGTGGAAACAGGAAGCTGACAAAGATATTAACAAACAGCAGTGAGTCAAATAACCCTAGGGCTGCTGCTACTCGGTCCCCAGCCTCCATTCGGGGGTCACCTCTTCCATCTGAGCCTGCACCTTTACTTCAGCTTTACGCTCTAGACTAGAGCATGTTAGGCTGTTACCACATTCATGAACACCGGTGGATCTCATCTGAATCTCGGGTATTGTCTTTGGGCCCCATCCCTCTGCTCAGGCTCCAGCTTCTCCCCTCTCCCATGCCGTCCCCCTTCTTTTGGCGGTCTTACTGGGGCAGGCAATTCAGGGAAACCTGGAGGCCGTCAGTGCCGGGGAGCAAGTCGACTCCACTTACGTTGCTTAGCAACGGGCTCAACTCTTCCGCCTCCGCCTCTTCATGCTGCTGGGCAGAGACGAGGCAGCCCCACTCAGTATTGATGCTTCCCCAGGGCACCTCCATGCGGCTTGCTTGCCAATCGCCACGTCCATCTGCGAACTACTACTCCAGCCCTCACGTAGTTTGCCGCGCCAGGGGCGGGGTTTTTGTTTCCGGACCTTGCGGGTTTCCGTACCACACTAGGAGAAAAAGGGAAGGAGTCGACGTGTATGATGACACCTGCCCCTCGGCGGCGACTAGTGATGATGTCACCGAGGGCCGGTCCACTCGCTGGCGACCCATCTCCAAGTTTCTGCATGAGGTGAGGGTTTTGGTTACGGAGCTAGCTGCGGGGCGACGCCGGGGATTGGGATGGTGCTGTTAATGAGGTGGCGGCCGCGGTTCGAATAGACTGATGGCGGGGTGGCGGTACCAGTGCGGCCCGGTAAGCCGTCTACTTCGCCGGGTCTTGGAACGGAAACGTCGCGCCCCAGTGCTGAGTTTATCTATGTCCAAGTATTGGATAATGAGGAATCTGTTTAACCTTTTCGAAAGCCCTTGCTAAAGGTATTAGCCACATTTTACAGGTGGGGAAACCGAGGATCAGATTAATTTACCCAAAGTCACAGTTGATTTAACCGCTCGAGCCCAGTTTGAACCCTGTCAAGTTTGACTGTCAGGGTTCCGGGACGAGGCCCTCTGCTCTTACAAATACTCTTTTGGTATTTCAGAATGCAAAGTGAACAGCGTACCGTTAATGGAATGTGCATATAACACTCAGCAAATTCCGGGTGCTCAAAATACTGAAGCCTTAAGTTATAGGCGGGACATGTGACAGGTAAAGCATTGAAAACGAACAACATAGCAGTACATTAAGAACACAGGCACAGAAGTCAATCAGACCTGGGTTTTAATGCTTGCTTGGCCACTTTACAGCAGAGACTTTTCAGTGAATTAGCCTACTTAGGAGCTTTAGTTACTTATTTACAAAATGAGGATGTGATAATACATACCTCCCAAGATTGATAAAGTATGTAAAACATTTAACAGCATCTAACACAATAAGCACCCATAAGAATATTCTAGTAAATATTGCCATTGGTAAAGTCACAAATTACCAGTTCATGTAGAGATGATTCTTTTAACCATATCTTGGCTTTCCTATACCAAATTTATACCTTAGAAAATTGTGGGTGGAGGGATTCATTAATTAAGGGAAGCTGATGGATCACTAAGCCCTCTGTCCTGGCAGCTGGTGGGTTGCAGGCACAAACTTATTATCTATCACTAATAAAAGTCACCTTATCCTAAAAGAGATAATATACTTCCCATACACCATTGGAAGTTTTATTTACCAGCATTTAGTAGGTTATTTGAAACAGAGTTTAGACTTTTATTCTCAAAAGCAATTGCAAACATGTAAGTTAGTTTGTAATTTTATGGTATTTTTTAATTGAATGCTTTTTTTTAGGATCTTATGGAAGTCATTTGGATTATCAAGAAGACTTCTGAAAGTGAACAACTGTAGCATAACTAAACCAGAATCACTGAATCGACTAGCTTGGACATTGCTGACACAGAAGCTTGTCAAAGCACCTGGTATTTTCTTAGTGGTTGAAAGAAAAAGATTCTCAATTATGCCAGAAATAGAAACAAATCAGAGAGACTCTGAATTGTTTTCACCACCCTCTTATGTTCGAGGAATGACAAAACTTGATAGAACAGCTTTTAAAAAGACAGTCACCATTCCGGTGCTTAAAGTGAGGAAAGAAATCGTCAATAAATTGATGCAAGCCCTTAAAAGGGCAGCACTGAAGCGCCCAGGCATAAAACGTGTGATTGAAGATCCAGAAAATGAAGAAAGTAGACTAATTATGTTGGATCCTTATAAAGTGTCTTCTGATGACTCCTTTGAGAAAGCAGAACTCGTTATTTTAAAGCAGCTTAATGTGAATCCACAGATATTTAAATATAATTTGGAACTAACTTATGAAAACTTTAAGTCAGAAGAAATCTTGAGAGCTGTTCTTCCTGAAGGTGAAGATGTGACTTCAGGGTTTAGCAGAGTTGGCCATATCGCCCACCTGAACCTTCGAGATCATCAACTACCTTTCAAGCATTTAATTGGTAGGTGTGTCCTAATGTTCAAGTATTAGGAAGCAATAAGCAAGTTATAATTTCAGTTTTTTTAAAATGATAGTGGATATTTAATCCCATATTTTAAAAACTTGCTCAAGTTTTATTTACTTATTTATTTTTATTTCCCCTTTTAGGGTTTATTTGTTTTAATTTGAGCAAGAACAGTATTAGAGAAAAAAATTTTTTTCTCAGGCTAGCTTGACTTGCATGTTTATATTTTTGTTGACTCCATGTATACATTCCTCCCTTTATTTACTTTTTCAACAAATATTTTTTGATCATCTATCATTTGGCAGGCACTGGTGTCTACACTGGTGAAACACTCATGTACACCAGAGATAAAGTGGCTACTTTTTGTGGAGTTTACTTTTTAGTTAAAGGGAGAAAATAACAAGCAGGTAATAATTAGATGATGTAATTTAACATAGTTTCAAAGAGCTATGCATTAAATGAGCAGAGTAATGGGATAGAGCCATCAGGGCTAATTAGCTCTTTTAGGGTGGTCAAGGACATCTCTCTAAGGAGTATATATGCACATTTCTAAATCATGTTATGGAGTTAAATATGTGAAGAACTGGACTTGGAGGAATATGACGGCAAGTGCAAAGGTCCTGAGGCAGAGATGGGCTTGGCCTGTTCAATTAATGTATTAAGGGTTGTGTATGTGGAAGGGAGTGATTGATGTGAGAGAGGCAGATACTGAAGCTGATCATGAAGAACTCCAAAGGCCAGAAATAAGGTTGGATATTTTTCTAAGTTTAATGGGAAACCTTGGGAGAGATTTGAGCAGGAAAGTGATGTGATATAATTTTACACTTTAAAAAATAATTTTGCATGAGTTATAAGAGTTGAAACAGTGGAACAAATCAGAAACTATTGTTCAGGGGAGCAATTATGGTGGTTAAAATGTGGTGAAAAGGTAGGTAGAGGTGTGTGGATTTATTATATATTTAGGAGAAACAGTAGATAGGACTGGCTAAAGGATTCCTAATTTTAGTTTTGAAAATTATTTTTACAAATACCAAGTTACAGAACAGGATATTTTATCATTTTAATTTCAGGCTGGCTCTTGAGCTACATATTCTTTTGAGGGCCATTTTGGAATATCCTCTCCAGGGTCATAGCAAACTCTAAATAAATATTGGCTCAGACTTTTGTGTACACCACTGTGTAAGCGTAGATTAAACTTGAATCACTTGCTTTGGCAGCTACATGGAACAGAGTTCATTTTGGTGCATAAGATGTATGAGGCCTTCAGGGCTATGTTGAATACTAGGCATCACAAGTTTGGGTGTTTTATAGTCACAAGTGCTAGACACTGTTTACTCATGCTTTCATTGATTCAACTAATATTTATTGGCCTCTTCTGTGCTAGGCACCATACTTTCTTATTTGGAGCTTCTACCCTAAAAAACTTAAGCTTTTTTATGTATCTCTATAAGCCTAGGTTTGAGCCTGGGTCCTTTCCTTATTCTTTGAGATAAGAAAGAAGCAGAAAACTAATCAGAAATAGCACTTGTTCTTATATAAGTATTTGATGTCTATACATCCTCCAGGTTAATTTTTTTATAGGAGAGAGAGTAATTGTAAGAACGTCTGGGAATTATTTTCAACTTTAAAATGTAGTGCTCAGGGAGCAGTTGTAGCCCAGTGGTTGAGCACCTGATCCCATGTACGAGGTCCTGGACTCAATCTCCAATACCTCCAAAAAATAAAATATAAAATAAAATGCACATAAAGAAAAAATGTAGTGCTCAGTATCTTGCATGGGTAGGATTTCAGAACTGTGTTGTGCATTTCCTTTGTTTTTATTGATAAAAGGGACTGATCGTGCATAGTGGTAACATCATAAATACTTTTAAGTTCTTATAATTGTGAGTGGGTGCAAGTATCAAGACTAGGCTTTCCTTTCATTCACTGCCTGCCCAAACTCAAAAATTCATTTTGGCATTCCTATTTTATAACCTCTTTTTCGTATAGGGGAATTCATAGGTTAAAGATAAGATATTATACTGTGGTAAAAATTATAAAGCTTTTTCTTTAGACCTCCAGAATAACTTTTTTTAAAAAAATTTCATTACCCATTTCAGACTAACTTCTGACCTTAAAATTGAGTTATGATAACTGAAGCAGAACAGGATAAGAGCAATGATTGATTAGAAGAGTTTATTGATATTATTTTTAGAGTTGGACATATTCTGGTTGTATTTTAGCATAACTGTATTGAATACATTTAGTCACAAGTCATCTTTCCTTATACAATGAGATAGTATATAGATTCTTAGAAAAATCTTTTTTAACTGCTGACAAATATACTTTGATTAAAGGACACTAATAGACCATTTTTGGTGCCTTTTATTCTTTGTAGCTTTTCTGCTCTGGCAAATATTTAACAAAAAGAACAATTTAAGTAAATGAGCATTTTATTTAGGTAAGACTCTAAAGAATTTGTTTCTTTTATTTGGAAAAACTGTTTTGCAAGCACATATTTCCAAAGTACAGACATTTGTTTTAAGCATACAATAAAACAAACATTTGGTTTGAGGCCAGTGGGGACAGGCAGATGTTTTTGCTGATGTTTCCTGAGACTTTTTGTTACCCAGGGTCCTTACATTATTTTCTTTCTAGTCTTTCCCAATTCCCTCCAATCTAACTTTTGGCTTACTTATTATGTCAGTACATTTGAGAAGATTTAGTAAAATCATGGAAAAATATTACTTAGACCCAAACTTTTCAAATATTTTTCTTTCAAAATGTACCAGTTTGTGCGTGTATATTGGAGGCTGTCAGACATTTAGTATTCTGTTGAACTTCTAGAATTGCATGCCACTTAACACAGGCTATGTATAATTTCTGTCTATAAACCAAAAGAAAATACAATCCATTTCAGTTTCATATTTATAGTTTTAGCTTTCATTTTGCCTTTAGTAAATAGGCAGTATTTATTTTGAATTTTCATCTTTTCTTTTAGGCCAGGTTATGATTGACAAAAATCCAGGAGTCACCTCAGCAGTAAATAAAATCAATAATATTGACAATACTTATCGAAATTTCCAAATGGAAGTGCTTTCTGGAGAGGAAAACATGATGACCAAGGTATAGAATATTTTATCACCTGGTATAGTATGACTATATTAATGTTTAGGATCAGAATATATGACAAAGATTAAAAATATTTATCACACCCAGTATTGATAAGTATATGAGAATATGCATACGTATAAATACTACTAATAGGAGTGCAAATTCAATACAAACTTTCAGGACGAGTATGATAATATGTTGCAATTTTGAATTGGTACATCCTTTGATCTAGTAGTTCCATTTATAGGAACTTATCCCAAGTATATAAAAGGACAAAACTGTTATGATATATAACATACTAGATTCTTCATCATAGTTTTCATAACAAATAAACAAACAACCTAAATGTTCATTGGTAGAAAATTGGTTAAATTCTGGTAAAATAATACAATGGAAAACCCAATCATTAAAGATTGTTTATCTCTATATTGTTAAATAAATTGCCACTGACAGGTTAAGTGATTAAATAGCAAGTTACAGAATGGTATGTATAATATTTTATTAAATATATGAATATGCAAATATTTAATAATGTTAACAGTGGGTATATTACTATTTGGTGGTGTTACTGGTGACCTTTGCCATGTCTTTAAACTTTTCTACTGAGCATATATTACTTTTATAAGGGAAAAAATATTTCAAAGAAAAAATAACTTAAAATATGTAGGTACAAACCACTTTCTCATCTTCAACCCCCCAAATCCTATGAAGTGCTGGATATAATAAGCTTTTTTTGATAGCCAAACTCTTAGATAACTGTATATTGATATTATGTGAATTTTTCTACCCAAATGAGGAAATAGCTTAAACTGTTCCTATAATTTAAAGACCACTCTTAAAATATTAGCCATATCTTTTAAACAGGATTGCATAAGAACTCAGGAGAGGGTTTATGCAAAGTAATTACTTTTTAAGATTCTGAATCACTTTGGCTTAGGTGAGTATTTTGAGAATTTTTTTCAATTTAGTAATTCAGAATATTAAAATACCATTTATTGCACACTTAACTGTTTTCCAGGCTCTGCGCTAAATGCTTTAAATATAACAAATCCTAAGAAGCTCTCAAGATAATGGTTGTTGTTTTTCATATTCATTCTCTGATGGGGTGGTTGAAGCCAGGTTTCTGGCTCCAGATCCCATGCATGGTCTTTTCCTGTATGCCGATTCCCCACTGCCTACTACCTATATATAATATATGAAGTCAGTTATGACAAATAAGATTTGAATTTGAATCTGTTGGTAATAACTATGCTTATCTCAGCTGACACTAAGCCATATCACTTAGCATCTTCATAAACACACACACATACACATACTCATACACACCCTGATTGAATATTATACATTGTTCTTTGGTTCTAACCCTTAAGGTAGCAAATAGCATTGTTCTTCTTAGAGACAGGATCTAAAAGCTCTGAAAAATGTCTCTGATTTTGCAAGTGCCTTGTGATTGATTTCTTAAGTCAACTAAAGTGTATTCTTAGAACATATTTTATATTTATATGAATGTACAATTCCCTCAGTCTAATTGCTTTGCTCCAGACAAATTTTGGAATCACATCTAAGCTTAACTGTAGGACAATACTTCTTAAGTACAATGTGTGCATTTAATGAGTTAGGAGATTCCTGAAAGTGAATCTGATAACATAATGGTAAGGGAATGAGATGCTAAAGACAGCATGAGTAAAACCAGAAGGGTACCTAGAATCTAATATACATATATATATTTAAGTAGATCCACGCTTCACTTTAAGGAGCTTAAAGAGAAGAGTGAAAATGGAGATTTCAAGGAAAGCATCCTAAGACATATTTAAACCTTCCAGTTCATACCTGGAAAACCTTTTAGTTGGCAGAAACTTACAGAAACATTTCTATCTCTGGAATTTTAATAATATGGTCTGATTAACTGATGTGATTAGTAGAAAAGAAATATGTACAAAGTTAGAATTAAGGTTCAGGAAAGCAGAAGATGGAAGGTATGTCTATCAGATGTGTAGAACTTAAGAAATTCTTTAGCCTTTGGTTTCTTTATCCTTATAATAAGGGGCTTAGGATGATGGCTAAAAAGAAAAAGAAACAAAAAATAAATAAATAAAACAAGATGATGGATAAGGTCACATTCCAGGACTATAATTTTAATTTTGTTTTCTATTTCTATCATGTCTATAGATAGTCCCAAAAGAAATGGTAGAGTCTTAATTTATAAACATGAAAATTGCAAAGTCCATGTAACTACATAAAAACTACAAAATATCTGAAAATTCAATGATACATGGCACATCATCATGCCTTCCTATTATATACTGAAAACTAAAATAAGGAGGGAAGCTCATTTGCTCAGTGTAAGTGCTGTCTTCAACTTGGCTGTCCACCATGGAGATATGTGTAGTGTATTGTTTCAAATTAGAGGATTTCCCTCTATCTGGTGACATAAGAGTATAATTAAGCCAGTCAATTGGCCTATCTGAAAAATTCTTTATGTGATTTGGGAACCATTTTATGGCCCTTTAGGATGAGACAGCCATTTTGCTTTAAAGAAATGACTTCTCTCATGAAAGAATCTAAAGCAAGGTATTAACTGGCCTTTAAATGCACTGTTCTTTGCTCTTAATTGTAGTAAATTTAAACGTGTGCGTGCGTGTATGTCTGTGTGTGCATGTGTGTGTATAACCAATATCAATGACTGGCATTTAGGACTAAGAATTAAAGCATAGTATCTTTTTCAGGTTCGAGAATACAACTACAGCTATGAATTTGATTTTTCAAAAGTCTACTGGAATCCTCGTCTCTCTACAGAACACAGCCGTATCACAGAACTTATCAAACCTGGGGATGTCCTATTTGATGTTTTTGCTGGGGTTGGGCCCTTTGCAATTCCAGTAGCAAAGAAAAACTGTACTGTATTTGCCAATGATCTCAATCCTGAATCCTATAAATGGCTAGTGCATAATTGTAAGTTAAATAAAGTGGACCAAAAGGTAAAAGTCTTCAACTTGGATGGAAAGGACTTCCTCCAAGGCCCAGTCAGAGAGGAGTTAATACAGCAGCTGGGACCACTGTCAAAAGAAAGAAAACATTCTGTGCACATTGTTATGAACTTGCCAGCAAAGGCTATAGAGTTTCTTAGTGCTTTCAAATCACTTTTAGATGGGCAGCCCTGCAGCAGTGAGCACCTTCCCATAGTGCATTGTTACAGCTTTTCCAAAGATGCTAATCCAGCTGAGGATGTTCAGCAACGAGTCGGAGCTGTGTTAGGCATTTCGGTGGAGGCCTGCAGTTCAGTTCACCTAGTAAGAAATGTGGCCCCTAATAAGGAAATGCTGTGTATAACCTTTCAGATTCCTGCTGCTATACTCTACAAGAACCTAGGTGAGCAATTTCTGGGAAATTAAATGTAAACTGTATTACCTTTCATGTAGCTTTCTTGGGTTACAAATGTATTTTATATTATCTATCAAATTTGGAGATAGGAAAGTTAATTCTAGTTAATTATTTAAGACCCCTATAACATATAAAATTTTTATATGATACACTGGTCAGTCTAATAAAGGACTATTTCATTACAATTGTAAAGCTACAGGAATATGGTATTACTTCAAATGTATGTAATTTTGACTATATAATTTTTACAAATTTAATTGATGTCTATTTTATTTGCTTTTTTAAAAGTATTTTCAAATATTAAATATCTAAAAGTTTTTTTGGATTTATTACAGAGAATCACGAAGGTCCGCCTCTTAAACGCCAGAAGACAGATAAAGCCTTTTCAGAAGAAAAAACACAAATTACTTTAAACATTTAATTGGAGATATTTTCTCCATCTCCACACTAGACTTTTATGTAGTGAAATATAATTTTATGATTTCATAAAATTTCAACATTCAGTTACTTTAGCACTGACTGCTTATATTTTGCCCTTGCTGTCTTAAATAAATTTCAGGATTACCAAATTAAAATTCAACTGAAATAAGTCTGCTAAATGTATTCCTGATTTTTTTATATTGGATAAGTATGTTTAAATATTGTCTATCTCTTGGGGAAATAGTTTTTGAAGGAAGGATAATAACCATGAACTTTCTAATTAGGAAACCACTAAAATCACTTTGCTTAGTTGAATATCCTTAGGTGAAATATGTGGCTAAATTTTATATAACTTCCCTTATGCTACCAACTTATCATTATAAACTTAACAAAAAATGAGAGTATTTAGATTAGAGGTAAGCAAACTACATACTGTAGGCCAAATCTTGCCTGCTGTTTTTGTATGCCTACAAGCTAAGAATGGTTCTTAGGTTTTTAGATTGTTGGAAGAATAAAAGAATAATAATTTGTGACATGCGAAAATTATATGAAATTCACATTTCAGTGTCCATAACTAAAATTTTATTGGGATACGCCATACTTGTTTGTTTACATATTGTCTATGGCTACCTTCTTGGTACAACAGCAGAGTAGAGTAGTTGCAACATAGACTGAATGTTGCATTCTCACTACTTCACACTGTTCCTCAGCACCCTGTAAGTTGCAGTGACACAGTTGTAACTCAACAGCATTTTGATTGCCATGTATGTATATCAAACTGCAACATTTTGTTTTGTATTACCAGTGCATTTCCACCATGCCAAAAAGAGAAGTAGATTTCAAATGGCATGCTTTTAAGGCACTGAGGAGTGTGAGTTATTTTGATGGCAAATCATCTATAACTGAGCTAAAAGAATACAATATATGTTGACATTAACCAGGTCACAATAGTCCAACTCATAAGCAAGCAACAGAAAAAATTAGAAAATTTAAAATGGTAATATCTTACCACAGAATTTCTCCACAAAAATAAAAAATGGAAATGAGACTATGACCAGAGTAAGTTTCCCTGTAGCTCATTTTTTTAGCCAAGTATGGAAAGCCATTTACCGATGGTGAGTTAATTAAATTATGTTTGATTCTAACAGCCAAAGAAATGTGTCCAGAGAAAATTAACTTGTTTAAGACCATTAACCTTTCGGCAAGAACAGTTGCTTGAAGGGTTGAGGACATTGGAAGCAATATCAACAGTCAATTTAAAAGGCAAATGATTTTGAGTGGTTTCTTGGCTCTTGATGAGTTGACACATTACCAATATTGCTCAGTTTATGTTTAATCAAGGTACCAATGCAGTGTTTGAAGTGACTGAAGAATAGCCTCTAAGTAATTAGTCTGCATGGAACAACTACAGGTAAGAATATTTTCATGAGTTAAACACTAGTTCAGTACAACCTTAGGTGGAATCTGCTAAGATGAGCTAAAACTGGTTTAAAAAAAAGTAGTACAGAAAATGGCACGGACAAATTTACAAAGCTTATGAAAATGTTAAGTGTTTAAAACCTATGGTTATTTACTATATTATTCATCAGGAAGTACCTTGCAAAAATACTTGCATTAGTAATGTCAACAGTAAACTTTATTCGCTCTCATGGTCTTCAACAATCTTCAGTTCATTGAATTTTTGTCAGCAAGTTGAATATCCTGATTTACCCTGCCTTAGTTCAATTGCTTAGAAATGGTAAAGTTTGATTGCAATTTTTTTAGATTGGGTGGGGCTAAGATTGAAATTTTCTGAAGAAAACACTATTCTGGAACACTGAATGGCTTTGGAAATTAGCCTGCGCTGAAGCCTTAATAATATTTCTTATAGAATTCAACTGAAAATTACAAGGCAAAACAGGACTGGTTTTAGCATAAGTATTGTTTGTAAGTTTGACAGTCATCTCCAGAGAAAGGATTCTGGAGTCTGACAGCTTGGGGTTCAAATCCCAGCTCTACTACTTTTAAGTTGTGTTGACCTTCGGCAAGTTATTTAATTTCTCTATGTCTCAGCTTCCCCAACTTTTAAAAGGGAGAAAACAGGAGTAGCACTGTTGTAAGGACCTGGCATATAGTTCATTCTTAGTAGCTGTTATTTCTGTGCTAGTGTAAATTTTAAAACGCTTGGAAAACTGTATTCATTCATGTAAATGAAAGATTTGTAGAGCCTTTTGCCCTCAGAGGAAATTATTGGGACTGTAGGGGATACCTGCATCAATTTAGAATATTTTTGTTATTTAGTGAATTCTCTACAATTCAGTGAAATGTCACTAGGTTCTTCCATCATTCTCTCTGATCTATATAGGGACAGTTCATAACTTCTAAATTCGGTCTAGTGAACAAAGTATGGCAATGGTAAGCACAAAATATTTGCAAACACAAAGATTTTAGAATTTTAATTTATTTGCCAAATTAGGGGTATGTAATTTCCACAATAATAAGGTGGAAAACAAGGCTTGAAAGACTTTGAAATGTTCTATTAATTAGTTCATTTCATTTAAATATATTATACAAGGTACAGAAAAAAAGTAATAGTGTTTCTTTTTTAAAGATTGGATGTCTTTGGCAGTTGAATACAGTAAAGCCTTAAACCATAAGGTCTAATGCTCTCACTATTCTTTGAACAGATTTACAGATTGTACTTGAAATACTAATCCTCAACTGGAGAATACCTAATGGATATAATGAATGGATGCAGCCAGGTCCAGTGTAGATAGAACTGAACTTAGATTAAAAAAACCTATGTTCAGGGAAGCAGATGTGGCTCAAGCAGTTGGGTGCCTGCCTACCACATGGGAGGTCCTGGGTTCAGTTCCCGGTGCCTCCTAAAGAAGATGAGCAAAACAGTGAGCTGACATGACGGGCTGGTGCAGCAAGCTGACACAATGAGGAAACACAATGAGAGACACAACAAGCAGGGAACAGAGGTGGTTCAAGCGATTGAGCGCCTCCCTCCCACATGGGAGGTCCTGGGATCGGTTCCTGGTGCCTTCTAAAAAAGATGAACAGACACAGAAACACAACAAACACACAGAGGACAGTGAGTGTAAACAATGAGGGGTGGGGGAGAAATAAATAAAATAAATCTTTTTTAAAAAAACCAGAAAACTATGTTCTTAGGGCATTGGAATTAAGTGTAAACCACAATGTAAACTATAGACCTTGGTTGTAGCAATGCTTCAAAATATTTATTCATCATTTGTAACAAATGTACCACACAACTGTAAGATGTTATTACTAGGGGAAGATGTGGTAGGGCAAGGGGGTTACATGGGAATCCTTATACTTTCCATGTAATCTAAAATCTCCTTAAAAATAAAGTTTATATTATTTTAAAAAGTGTTCTAGAGTCCTGGCTTTTTACTAACTTGTGTATGATATTGGCTTACTCAATTTATATAATACCTTGGTTTTCTCATTTATCAAGAGAGAGAAGTAAAGATGAAGATGTACTCCTAAAAATAATACTTGCTTAGTAAAATAAGATGGAGTTGTTACATAAGCATATTCTCACCCTAATGGAACCACAAAGTTTGTTTCACATAACTTGCCAACCGTAAATGGAACATCTGTTGTAATAGAGATTTGACAAGAAATCCCTTAATTTCTTTGAGAAACTATAAACTATGTCCAGTGGGCTATGTGACAGACTTCTGCAAGGCTGAGATGTTGCAAATATCCACCCAATCTACATCCAAACTCTTTAAGCAAAACCATGGGTATAATAAAAGCCTTTGAAGTTTCAGCAGAAAACTACATCAGAGTCTGCAATTTACACATAGGGAAATTTCACTTAAAAAGTACCTTTTACCTTTTCCAGTCTCCAAGGTTGCATCATAAAATGAGCTCACATTTGAGGTGAAAGGTGCCATTTAAGTATTAAATTTTATTAACTTCTTTGAATGTCATTAAAGCAGCTTAAATGCTCTGCTCTGGTTTATCCTGAGTGTGGCTCACAGCTGGGAAATATAACACCTTGATCAAGATTTGCCTCACTTTCCACTGCTCAAAACAGGCATTGAGTCCTTAATATTTACGGAATGACATTATTCCAGGTCAGATTTTACTTGTCACAACCTACTGGTAGAAGGAATTATATCCACTTGTCTGGACTAATATTAAGAAGACATTGGGAAAAAAGGGAACATTTTAAGAGAAGAAATAATAGGCTTGGATAGTAATACTAAATGTTGTCATCAAAATGGCATTTTAAAATATGTTCAAGTAAAACACTGAAATAAGAGAAAACCACAAAACTTAATATAAAGTCTAGCTTTATTTTTAAAAAGATTTTACAAGTCTGTCTGTCAACCTCAAACATACATAGGTGAATTATTCATATATTCCATCAGATGACGCTTACTGCTTCAATCCCTCAGGAAAGTGTAAGTAAAAAAATAAAAATCTTTTTCACAAATATGCATCCACTATATTACTCAGCTTTGTTCTGAAATTTTCTCTTTATAAATACTTTAACACAGTTGCTAGTGGTAGTACTGTTGTGCAGCTGCATATGACTATAATTTTACAAGTTTGTTTTGCTGGCTCCTGGTTCTGCTCCACGGTCCAAATTTTATAAACTGAGAAATAAAGGTTAACTGGACTGCCAGAAAAGCCCACTGAATGCATCTTGTAGTGCTCTGTGACAAGCAAGAGAAGAAGTGTAGCCCCCAGCAAGGTCTTGTGGAGAGGCAGCTCTGACATGGTTTAAGTACCTAAAACAAAACAAAACAAAAAGTATAGCATTGACAGAGAAAGCACATATAAATTGGTAACATTTTTAAAAAGTAATAGAAAAATTGATTCAACTTTTAAGGGAACATTTTGAGATTGAAATGTTCAGATGGATTTCTACCTTTTGAAAGGAAACACGCCAAGTGTACATGGAGAAGTTAAACTGTACTGAATTGTAAAGCAAACTACATCAAAGTGTAAAAACACAGCTCTGAAGAAAGTTTCAAAAATAGTTCTTGCTATTAAAATGTCCACTATTTAACAATTTTCAGGACTAGTTTGTTTTGTTGGCTATTGTTTGAGCACCCATCACTCTCCTCCCTAGCAAACTCTTAATAAATATACTGTATCACAATATTATATTTTACATAAATATGTTTCAAAACGAACCCCAAAACACCTAAACAAATGGGAGGTGGTAGAGACCATACTATTTACCTCAAAATTACTTCACTATCCCCCCATAATATTGTTTTCTTCCTTGCATGAAAGGATACCTTAGAAAACCACATCTCTAAGAAATCTCTGAGACTTAGCCTGAGTTCAAAATAATCCCAAGTAGTAAATATAGAAATTCTTTGGATTGATCTCAAAAGACTGCATAGCAGACACTATTTTTCTTCATTCACAGTCTTTTTGCTAATTAAAATTTCCTGCTTTGACAAAGGTAAACAAAACAGGCCTGAAAATTAGGGCAATCTCAGTCCAAGAGGAACAACCTGTTAGCATGAATACCACTACTTCTGGAAAATAAATATATCCAGCTTTGTTTTAATGCCTAGTTTAAGAAAGCACATTGTTTCTTAGTCCTCAGGAAGTAAAGGAGCTTCACCTGCCTTAGAATTACAGGTATGGTAAATGAATAAATCAGGTACCAGAACATTTTAATAACTTGGAAACTTTTCTACTCATTCATTCAAACTTCCTGTGTGTCAGGCTCTTGATGCATGAAAAACTTATTATTTCTAACATAATAACAAGTCTGTTTTTCATTTGTATCCACCTTTAGTAAGCTTGCATGCTTAAAAAATATATGGCATTATAAGAGACCAAGTAGAAAAAGTAGTCAAAGTAAGATACAGCCTAAGCTCCTGGAAATGGCTATAATTTATTCACAATGCCACAAATCAAGGTGCTAACTGAATTCTTTGCCAGGGGTGAAAGGGAAAAGTAGGGGGAGGAAGGGAATTAATTCTGAGTGAGTAAAGATCTCGAAATTTTTTGATAGTATACTTATAGCAGTAAAAAATGTTTCAGTATGCATCTCCAAAATTTGTATACTTATTTATAAATTATATACATGTAGTACTAATACACTATGTACTATTATATACATAACATACTATATAGTAAGTATATTAATAACATACAAAGCAAGAGAAAAATTTAAAGAATGAGAAAAATATTTAAATAGAGTTCTAATATTTTCTTCCTATAACAAATCTTACATATCCTCATATTCTTTCATAGAACCTTAGGTTCCGCAAGGTTTAAATAGGGATTCACCAAACCTACCACGTGGCCTTAAAGGTATTTGCTTATTATCTCTCAAGACACAGTAAAACGTAAACAGTTAAGAATCAAATGAGATAAGTGTTAAATCATCTCAGAAAGTCTAAAAACCAACCTGGAACAGCATAAAACCAATTCCTCTCCCCTGGGAACTCAGTAACTATCACACAAATAATAAGTGAGTAATATTTTTTACAGGTAACTTGGAATGAAATGTTCCATCCCTGATACAAGTTTCCAGCTGTCTAATTTTTACCCACAAACCAGATGATGTATCACCCTCTTTCCTTTTCTCAGACCCTCAAAAATAAAAGCATGGTTTTAACTCAAATGGCTGTTCACTCATGGCAAAATTTAAACACCACTGTAGATTTCTCAACCTTAAGC
Organism: Cabassous unicinctus; assembly: GCA_029593785.1. Lineage (NCBI taxonomy): Eukaryota > Metazoa > Chordata > Mammalia > Cingulata > Chlamyphoridae > Cabassous > Cabassous unicinctus. The sequence goes on along the minus strand of JAQZBX010008865.1, from coordinate 4,661 downwards.
AGCCAAATATCATAAATGAGGTTGGTTTTCATAGCTGTAATACAAACCACTGTGCAACTAGCTGTTTTGATTCATCACATTTTGGTATAACTCGCTTCTGGGAAAGTTGAGTCATACCATCTCTGGCTTGGCAATTCAAGCATAAGCTTGCAGTGTACATACAGCTCTTTATATGTTATCCTGAGAAACCTGAAACAGCTGCACTGCTGGCAGGAAAACACAGGACCACCAGTAAAATATCCAAAACAGTTGCATCTTTTAATTTATGACTGTGCACTGTTTCCATAAAGAGTATATAAAAGAGTTCAGCTTTTATAGGTAAAATGTAATAAACAGTCATAGTCATTGATGCTATAAATGTGTTTTTAAAAGTTTATTTAAAATGATTAGTGTTTGAAAATAGTATTTCTTGAGTCTAAGAGTCATAATCCAGAGCAAAAAGCAAATATTTTAAAATTTGGGTTATTAATGCTAAATTGTACATTTCTCACTGCCTAAATCAAGTCAATTAAAATTTCTTTGTGTAGTATTGAAGAAAATGCATTTCCCTACATTAAACATGTCTGTGTGCATGATTCTCTGAGTGTTGCTTATTTGGATTGCTGTTTTTGATCTCTAGGGTTGCACGAAACAGTTACAGTTAAATATTTCAACCTATCTGCACCATGGCAATGTACATTAATTCCAATTTAGAAAATTGAAACAGAGTTCATTCTTGTTATCAGCAGTGGGCTTTTATTTTCTAACTATCTAAACTTAATGTTCTTAAACCCTTTAATTATTGTGGTGCACCAAAGTATTTTAAAGGATCTGCCACATTGAAACCACACAATGAGAATTTAGTGTTTTGCCTACTTTTTCACATTAATCCACATCTGTGTTATTTTAATTCTTTCATGACCGTTACAAGTACATCACTGAATAGGATTCCTGGGGTTCCTGGCAGAGGTCAGTATCATTTCATGTACACCTTTATACAACAGAATGAGGAACAAATCTTTGCCAAATTTGTTTCCAAAAGTTAAGCTCAGTTGGGTTTTGGAGCCTGGAGGTAATTGCTCTGACTATTTAGCCAATCCCAGGACACTATTTCTGTTTTTCATGGGTTTATTTTAAATACCTGTAAATCTTATAAGCAGAAACCAGGAAAGGGAAAAAAAAAGTTTGCTTATTTTGGTTCCAATACCTTATTTTTACTGAAAGCAGACTAAACTCAAAGATTTTAAAAATCTTATCTTTGATTATTTTATTAAGGCTTTAAAAAGTATGTTTTCAAAAGCATTTCTAAGATAATTCTTGTACAAAGGGTATCTTATGCCTTACTTTATGCTCTGTCTAAAATTGCCTTCCTTACACTACCTATCAAAATCTCTTTCAAATGAACTTTGGAAAGGGGGAGGAAAACAGGGCAATGACTCCTGAGAGGGGAGTCAGAGAGGAATAAGCATTAGAAAACCACACTTGAAGGTTTGTTCCTGAACTTTTATTTCCTACACTGTCGTTTTCTTCTGTTACTTTTAGCAACTTTTTCTCCCTTAGAAGGTGGTATAATTTACACTTAGCTTCAGAAAGACTTCATTCTCTCAGTTCTTTAACATAAGAGAGTTCCACTGAGATTGCTTTTACTATTCCCCTTCCTTTAAAAGCCCTACATTGACCATCTGGCTGAAGTCTTGGACTCAGCTCATTTTAGAACTATTTAACAATGCTTTGAATTATCAGTGAGGGCAGGGGGCAGGGGTTGTCACTCAAGACCAAGAAGTGGCACTCTTCCCCTCCAGTCATAAGCTGCTCATGATAACCCTTAAAACACTTTGGCTCCAGAAAATAAAGAAATCTTGGAATTTAAATTGAAATGAAAACGTGAAGCTCATATTAGTTTCCTCCATCTCAATTTACCAGGTCCTATGGAGAGTTAAAAACATGAACTGATTCAAACTAAGAAGGACAGTGATCGCTAGAGACTAAGATTTCTTTTTACAAGATCATCCACTTTTAAAGTTTGCATTGAAAGCCATCTTGTTTTAAACAGACCAGTTCCAAGCAGTTCTGCTACCTGCCCACAAAATTCAAATCTAAGAGCCATTAGATCAGCCAGCTGATATCAGCTGTCAAGGCCAAGAGCTTTTGTAAGAAGTTCAACCAAAGCTGTAAAAGATTTACATTAACAATTTTAAGTTTATTTCAACGAGATTTAAAAAGAATCAGAGCAACAGTGTGCTGTGACAGCTATCACTAAAAAACAGAAGCATTATGAAAAGAGGATAGCAATCTAGGTGACCTGACCTAATCATGAGGTAAAATAATAGACAAAGTGCCTACAGAAGGTAATGGATGATCGTACATTCCAAGATTAATGGGAAAAGGCACTATAAGTCAGAACTATTGTCCATAATTCTGAAGGCAGTTTGGTTATGAAAACACATGGCTTTGCGAATTCCAACTGAAAGTACAGCAACTTTCCACAAACCACCATGAAACTGTTGCTATTCACTAGTTTATTACCTAGCCAGCAAGTCGGAATACTAAGTGAATAAACTAATTACTAAAGCTGATTTCAGATTTATACTAACACACTTGAAAAGAGAGTAAAATCCAGACATTTAGACCCTTCAAACCTCAAAAGTTCAGATCTGGAAATAAAAGCCACATGGCATCCAATTGTACTACTGAGTACAGATTGCTCACATAAGCTTTTCTAAATTATAATGGAAGTAAACTGCAATTTATTGTTATCAAAGAACACTAGGTATTTAGGATAGAGTGGCTATTACTGAAAATTAATGTAATTACTCAATGAAAGGAATGCTTCTTTGATTTGAGTGTGAACTATAGAACATAGAGGATATTCCTGCTTGAATGCAACATATTCTATCAACAATATTGTTGGTAGTGCTGGATATCTCAACTGATAGATCTCCAAAGATAGATTCTGCCCACATTATGCACACAACCGCAGGAATATTTCAGGTGCTGTAAGATGAACTCGGATATAGACGATAATAAGCAGTAACCAAAAGAACAAATTATTTTTTTATAAATCTGAAATATACTTCTCAAAATCAGAAGATGTTTATCTCAGCAACAGATCATTGTTTGGCTAATTTCAGCACTGTTCTTATATTGCTTAGTTGAGATTAAGCATAAAAATTGTATAAATAATGCTTTTTTACTTATTGATTCTTAAAATATTATGATACTAATTCCTATGAAAAGAAAGTTAATGACTTGGAAGATACTTGTGAGAAAAACACACAGAATATAGTAGAGCTAAAAGGATGAAAAATGTAAAAGTAACAAAAATAACAAGAAAAATAGAAGGGAATGTCTGAGGTTAAGCATTCTAAGGTCTTTGCTTTGTTCAGAAGGAGAAGAGATGTGAACTTTAGATCTAAAAATAACATTTGTTAATTCTAGATGGCAGGTATATGAGTCTTTATTATATTACTCTTTGTACTTCTCTGTCTGAAATATTTAATAACTTTTTAGATACCACATCCTCCATAATGCCACTGGATTGTCTAGGCAGAATTACTTCTTTCCTCACAGCACTTTACCTCCTTTGTACCATGGCTATTTATAAATGTTTTCCATTCCCTGCTAGTTAAGTTTTGTGATAGCAAGATAAATATCTACTTACTAAACATTGATCACTTTTTAAAAAAACTATACTAACTTCTAAACAGTACAGAATTTTAAAAAATTAAATCAGGGTACTAATTAGTTCTGATATACATCTAAAGTATTGTGCCATGATAATAGCTGGTAAACAAAAATGGAGATGATGTGAAAAGCATTATAAATTATGAAGCTGTGAAGGAAGATGGCAGTGGTTTGAATGGAGAATGGGTTACATCTGAGCTCCGGGGAGGACAGGAAGGTTTCTTAGAAATTAAAAGATGTCTGTAATAATAAAGGGAGATAGAATATAATGGATATATTTGAAAATTTCTTTGAGATTTTAATTTATCCTCTGTGTTAATCAATTTATACTCAAAGATATATACTATAATGGAATATACCTATGAATGCAAAGATAAACATGAAATTCAGATAGGACCAGACACACCCAAAGCTAGATATTTTGTAAGATATTTATTTTTCCATTCAAAGCACCTTCTTCTCAAAAGCTCCGTTTCATGCACTGGAATCTGAATCATGGCAACAACTTGGCTAAATCTCTAAATCAAACAATGACAAGCAAAGACAAAGTCAAAGGGGTAAAATAACTGACGTTTTCTCTTCATTATGGAAAATTCTATATTCCAGCAAGTGAAATATACTCAAGGGACCAGTGACTATAGTAGTAAAATCTGAAAAAGCTCCAAGAATTCTGGTTCAATGCATAACAATTTCAAGTTTTTAAGAAGCATTTTTAATACTTAAGCCCACAGAAAACTTGCACTCTCTTCCAAAAGCAAAACCACAGCATCACTTTGGGAAAAAAAAAATCTATGTCCATTATCAGAAGTAATGTGCTAATGCAATCAATAGTACCAAAAATGAAGCTTTTCTGGAATAGACTGTTTTAATAGACTATTCAGATAGTTGGTTAAATACCATTTGGACCAAAACTTCATGTGTAAAGAAAATATTTTCCTCTTATGTAAAAAATTATAGAATTATATTCAGTATTATTTTGCTTTCAGACTACCTTTTTT
>JAQZBX010008864.1:0-47245 GCA_029593785.1 Cabassous unicinctus | reverse complement strand
AAAAACAAAAGGAAGGAGGAAAAAAGGAAAGAAGGATGAAATAGAAAATGAAGAAATTTTCCTTGTGACCTATAATAATCTTAGAAGTTTTTAGCCAATTTGACCTTTGATATATTTCAAATATTTCCAGCCAAGATGTACAGCATTGGACAAATTACTGGACCAAAAATATAGTCTATAATTTTATTAACCTTAGCTCCAACCAATATCCTGACTTCTATCCATGTTTGTATGAGCAGTAAAACTAGTCATTGTGATGGTTATAATAATGATCAAATAAGGAACTAGGATGTATACTGCTTGTTTCTTAGTTCAAGACTCACCAATAATTTTAGATAGATGATCAGTTTTAAAGAAAATGGATGCCATCTGTTAAATCCTAACAATTATTCATGCATCTCCTTAGATTATTCTGTACCCAAATAAACATTGTTGCATTTAAAATTTGTTATCAGAATATATAAATAACATCTACAACTCACTAATAAGACAAATAACCCAATTTAAAAATAGATAAAATATTTGAATAGATATTTCACACACAAAAAATAAGGCCAATAAGCACCTGAAAAATGCTCAACATCATTAGTTATAAGGGAAATATAATATAAAACCACAGTGGGATATCACTTTACACTCACTAGAAAAGGTCTAATCAATACGACAGTCAATAAGTGATTGTAAGAATATGATGAAATTGAAACTTTGATACATTTCTGGTGAGAATGTAAAATGATGCAGCCCTTTGGAAAAGAGTTTGGCAGTTTCTTAAAAAGTTAAACATACATATAGTACATAACCCAGCAATTCCACTCCTATGCATATACCCAATAGAAATGAAAACAAATGTATACACAAAGACATTTGTGCAGATGTCTATATAATGGTATTATTTTTAATGTCCAAAAAGTGGAAACAAACTGATGCCATCAGCTGGTGAATGGATAAATATTACACTGAAGTACTATTCAGCAATAAAAAGGAATGAAGTACTGATGAATATGTTACAACATGAATGAACCTCAGAAATGTTATGCTAAGTGTAAAAAGTCAGATGCAAAAGGCCATAAATTTTATGATTCCGTTTATATGAAATATCCAGAAAAGGCAAACTGATATAAACAGAGTAGATTAGTAGTTATCTGGAGCCAAGGATGGGAAAGGTCAGTGACTGCAAAAAGGCACAAGGATTTTTGGGGAGTGATAAAAATATTCTAAAATTGGTTTGGGGTAATAGTTGCATAATTCTATAAATTTATTTTATAAAAAACACTAAATTGTACTTAAAATGGGTGAGTTTTATCACATGTAAATTAAAGCTCAATAAAGCTGTTTTAGAAAAACACCAAAAAATAGTGATATCATTCCATCAGATTTTTTGACGTTGGGACTCAAGAATGAAATTGGCACTTTCAGTGCATGCAGCTAGCAATATTCTATGCCAGTGAGAAAAATGGAGTGAAGGGAAGTGCCAATTCCAAGTTTAAAGGATTACACATAAGAATATCAGAAAAGCAGACAACTGGCTTGATGGTAGTCCTTTGGTTCACCCCATAGTTCATACCAGTGTCCCCATTATAGATCTGATTATGAAATGCATGTCTCGTGCTCAGTAGAGTACATGTGCTGTCCTATATTCTGAAAATTTTCAAAATGATTTCAAATGATAATGTATTTTATGCATAAATTCTCACTAGATAAAACATGCATTGTATCAATAATATTTACAGACAATTATCATGGATCTATAACAAGAAAGAATAAAAATAATAAATATTCTTTTAACTCATGTTTTATGTCCCCAGCTAGAATGTAAGATTTTTGAGGTCAGGACTCAAGCATATATTATTTACCTTTGTATCCTGAGAAAAACCTAGTATCACTGTAAATATAAGTGATCAATGGTCTACATATAGCAGATGCTGAATGATTGTTAAATAGCTATGAGAAGCTCTCTGTGTCTGATTCTGACTCTCGAGTCAACACTCCTTTTCATGATCTAACCAAGAGACAGAGCAAAGATTGAAAGGCATATAGAACCTGTAATCTGATCCTGGATTAGGAGCTTGTGAAACATGGAATGATAACCGAAAGTACCAAGTCAAGTTGAGCTTCTCGATTCTTGAAATCACCACACCTTTATAGTGTTTGGTTGTAAAGGCTCATACTTAGTAGTCTGCTAACCACCTCTCAACCATGTTAATAATTTCTCCTCCTCAAGATTGGTTTTACCCTTCTTTCTCAATAATGTCTTTCTTCACTGGTTTATGAATTATTTTCCAAAAAATTAATGAGTTTAATACAATCTTGGAAGTACTGACTTCTCTAGGGTACATCAAAGTATACTTACATTAACTGCATGTATAATTCTTGGACTGAAAATAAGTACTTTAATGAATATTTACAACTAGTAAACATATAATATTTGAGATTGACAACTTCATCAGCATATTTCAAATTCACTACAATTAGCTATTACCTTTATAATCAGGAAAGTAGACATTTAAAACAATCAAATTTAGTCTATATGGGTAGTATGTACTACATGATTACAATTAATGTTTAAAAAACTTCACAGCATAAGGAATGGGAAAACTATGTTAATCATAGTTATCTCTGAGTAATCAAGCTAGGAGTATTTTTATCTTCTACATTTTTTGGAGTTCTGCATATAACATATATTCTTTATTTTGGAGAAAATTTACACATAATTTCAAAGAAGGATATAATGTATTCCTTGGGAAGCCCAATTCACATACAGAAAACAAAATTTTCATTTCTTCAAGCCAGTGATTTTTTTTTTCTTGTCAGTGCTATCCAATTATTTCAGCTCATCTAAAGCTCTTTTATTAGCTCACACAAAACTTTAAGAATTGCTAAAATTTGTACCTCATACATTTCACATTTCTATAGCTGCTAAAATCCCAATAAGAGCATCTTTGAGGATCAAATACTATTTAGCTGACATTGCTGTATTTGGAATATCGTGTGCTTGTTAACTAAGGCAAGCCTTTGGCATTTCTTAGAAATGTTTGAAGAACTGAAGAAGCTTGTTAAGAAAATGAGTTTGTGCTTTTTTATTCTCTGTAAATAAGAGGAAATTTGCTGTAGGCGTCAAGCCTTAAAAGTGTTATGATGACCCTTCTCTAAACAAGACATAAATTGGCCTTCAACAGTATGTAACTTAGGATCAATTCCAACTTCACAATTCATTTCCTTTTATGTCTGTTTTTAGTGTGTTGTGTTTTTAAATTGAGAGCCCAAATTTTTATTTTATTTAAATCAAAGAACGCAGACAAAAAGCTAAGCTGTTCCAAAGCCAAAACTGCATTTTATATCCTACTTTGTGGATATAAAGACTATGTGTATTGTCTTCTAAAATGACAGAAAAAATTGCACATTATGTAGATTGAAATCCAGTATCAAAATAATAAGCCCCATTTCATTCATGTGAATTTTGTCAAAAATATTTTAATAAAACAATATTCACAGTTTTTAATTTGTGCTTTATATTATTACATAAAATTATATCAAACTATGCTTTTTCTTTTTCCATAATTGCATATATATATTAGTAATTCTCAAAAACTGTATGACATTACCTTCAGAAAACCTGCCCAATTTAACTTCATAATTCTCCATCAAGATATTAAGAAGGTGTGAATGTGTCTCATCCTATTTTTCTAAGCAGTGGCCCATTCAGGTATCGGGAACTATGCATGTGAAAATAAAATTGTTAATGTGATATTGTAATAGAAATTCATATTTATTCTGAACCATAATATATTCTTAAGTATCAATATGTAGTAGGTGAATTTAACTAGATTTTGGGCCTTTTTGTTTTAATTAAGAGGAATTAAACCCTTTAATATTTCTCAGATCACTTTTAGCTTCATTTTAAAAATGTGTGGATGTGTATCATAAGCATTTCATTCCCAAGTTTAAGATGATGTCAGAGTTTTACAGACATTGATAATTTAATGGACATTCTAAAGTCCCTGAAAAACAGGATTAGAATTGTTATATCATCAAGCTCTTTAGTAAGATTGACATATGCCTGAGTGACTTTCTATAATTATAATACTATAATTATGCTACCATAATCAAATATACTATATATACTCATCATTCATTCAACAAACATTTATTGAATTTGCAATAAGTTCATGATAGTTGGGTATAGACAGCAATTAAAAGAGCAAAACCTCTGCTCTCTTGGAGCTTATAGCAATAGACTATGAGTCTTGTTAAATGAAGTACCATGAGAGGGGACTGTAAATAAACCTGAGACCTGAATTGAAAAAAAATTAAACTCAATTTCTATATAGCCATTCTTTATATCCTCTTATAGAGCAAGATTAAGTTAGTTCTCTTTGAAACCTACTTCCTATTCAAAGATATGCCAGTAAATAGTTCCAAAGTAAAATAAAAATAAAGTTCACAGCAGTATTCTAATTTAACAATCTCATATTCCCTATATTTTTGGTTCATCTCTACTTGATATCTTCCAGCCTTGAAAAACTCAACACATCTCAAATGACTCTTCAATTCTATTATTTCCTATCATTTTAAATGGCACTTTAGACCATCCCATTAATAAACAAAGAAATCTGGGATATGTCTCTTCTCTCTCTTCCTCTTTCCCCCAATTCAATCTATGGTTAATCATTTCCAATTCTACTTCCTATCTTTTGATTTTTGTCTGCTTCCTACTACCCAAAATGTTATCACCTATTCTAACTTCTTTCTCTTGTCTCGTTCTCCCTGTATAGCCAGATGATCTTTTTGAAATCCAAATTTGACCATGTCATTTCCTTTTTCTTTTGAAAGCTTCTCTTTGAGAGTTAGAATAAAGTCCATCATGCCTGAAAGGCTGATAAAGCTCCCCATTACTGGGCCCCTCCAGCTTCATTTACTTCTCATCTTGTCCTGTGTACACTCTGCTCCTGCTCCAGCCACATTAGACCTCTTTTTGCAATCCCAGCTAACCATGTTCTCTCTTGTCTTCCCCCAGGTTTTCTAACAGCTCTCTTTGCCTTGATCAATCATATAAAGACCACACTAAAATTTTCCTCCCATCTCCCAATCCCCTAATCCCCACCCTTGCCAAGTGGAATTCCTACTCATCTTCAAATCTGATATTTAAAGTCACTTCAGAGAAGTCTTGTCTATCTGTCCTCTTCCCCACACAAACACATGCTCACCATGGGTTGGTTCCCCCTTTCAAATGTGATTATTTGTTTCATATCCATTTTCCCTGGGAAGGTCCATTTCTCCAAATCCCATTACAGTGTTTTGCACATGTTAGATGCACAATAAATTTTGATGAATGCAAATGAATGAATGCATCTATGTGCTAGAATGAATCTTTTGTAGTGATTTTCAGCAGATTAAAAAAGAAAATTTTAAGGGAGGTTAATTTTCATGAACTATTCCATAAGAATATATTTAATCTGTTCACTGCTACTTAAAGATTATTAAATAAATTTTAAATAGGCAAGTTTATTGCAATGTTCATATATGTATGTTGGGAACGTGGAGGGAGAAAATGCCTTCAGAACCCATCATTGGTAATTTTATCATTTATATTTTAGTTGTAAATGTTGTGGTCTGGTATAAATAGCTGAGAAAAGCAGTCTCTGGCAAATGGAATGGTTAAGAGTGTTAAGAAAATCAAAATCTGATTTTTAAAAAATAACTACTGATATTAATAAAAGCCAAATGGATTTCTTGCAAATCTGGTAAATAACGATGGGTTTTGAGGCTTAGATTTTATATCTCCTTTGATTCATGAGCTAATTTTCAAAGCTGAGTTATAAGCTTTAGTTTATATTGTACCTGAGGCTCAGGCAGACTCATACAATAGCTGCACTTCAAGTGTCACTAAATTATAGTAAATGTAATAAAATTACATTTAAATAACATAAAAAATCTAATTTTTACAGGGGAGAATGAAATTTAAAGTTGAAGTTAATGCCTTTGTCGGCTCCTGATGTTGTCCTTTCCAGCTATACCCAAAGTAGTGCCAGTAGCCTTTTCATGTTAATATGTGCTAGAACAGCTATAGAAAAATATATAATTATTTAGACATCCTACTTTCTAGATAAGAAATGGTCATCTGACAAGCAGTATTAAACAAGGTAACATAACGTAGTTTGTGAGAATAAACCCTGCATTTAATTACCACCAACCTATAAATTTCTGCCTTCCCTTATAGTTGAAATTTTCTTTTTTGAGTTAGAGTTATATTCTATAGCCCACTGACTGGACTGTTAAACTTCTTTTTAGAAGCTGAACAGGACAAAACATTGTAAGATGAGAAGGAAAACATGGAATAGAACATATTTGGTAGGTATTTATTGATAAATTAGGAAAATACAATGAGAAATTTAATATACAAATAACAGGTTTAGCAATTTCAGTCTTTTTGGAACAATAGTATTTTACTTTCTTTTAACCTTTCCATGCCACAGTTTCTTCATCTCTAAAATGGAGAAAATAATAGTACTTTCCTTGTAGGACTGTTTTGAGAACTAGGAGTAATTATTGTATATAAAGGATGTACAACAGTGTATGCCTGGCACATGTTAAAAATTATAAATACATGCTAGCTATCATTATTATCATATTTACATTATTTAAAAACATACTTAGGCAATTTATACAAATGAACGTTTCCCTAGGTAGACAGGGTATTTAAAAAATATCAAGATTGAGTATAGCTTACGCTTGTCTAAGTATTGCTTTATAATAAACTAAAACATTGCATTTATTTATTTTATTATTTATTTATTGTTTATTTTGAAATTCAAAATACGACATTTTATTTCCATGAATGTAAACTTTTATTTCATCATTATATTTAGATGTAATTAAGAAGGAGTTTAAGGTATGTTTGTATCTGGCTCTCTCTCCCTCACCACTGAAACACAGTTCCAAATAAGAAGTGCCTTCTTTCCTGAAAAACTGATGAGTTTGGGTACTAGAAACTCTAGAAGCTGTATGCATCTAACATATGGATGTGTTATTCGCTGAACCTGAGCCAGGGACTGTGAAAACAGATTTCCCTTCAGCCTTCATTGATCATCACTTCTCATCTTCTTTGAACAGAATCTTGAGTACTCACCAGACTTCCAGGATGAGAAAACACAGTTTAGTTCCTTCTCTGCCTAGGATCTGAGTGATTCACTTCAGCTCCCTAAGTTTAATTGGTTAATCCATACAACAAATATGTTAAAAAATAAAGTAATAATAATTGCTATATACCTCTACTTGCATTCAAAATTGTTATAAACTTTCCAAATTTCTGTGTAGTTCTACCTGCACTCCACTGTATCTGCATAAATCTAGATGAACAGAAAAGACAAATTAATTTTTCATAATACAAAAAATAAAAAAGTAAATAAAAACTTTACCTTACAAGTGGATCCACCTAAATGTCACTATTATTGTATTAAGGAGGACTTATTTTTCATTGAAATACAACTGATTTTATAATCATACATATCCACAATATCCCAGTATATCTTTACATATTGAGTTACAAATTTACATGAAATTATTGGCATAATTTTTGTCTGGTTTTAGAAATGTGGCATTTTTAACCAGTTTCAAATGCTCAGAATTGCAATTCAGTTATTCATTTGCAAATATCAATAAACTTTGTAAGTATACATTAGCTTCAAAATTAAAACTTATTAGATTGATACAAGTGCTGTGCATTTTGGATACACTGATCCAAAAATATACACCATCTCAGTGCATAGTTTTCTTTAAAATATTAAAGTGGAGTTGGCTAACTCAGGGACTCTAGAATATATCTACCGTGGAAGATTTGTGATTTAGACTAATCAAAATTGCAGTTGTGTTGGACATAGGAAAGTGATGAACGTAAACATGTCTTTCACATCTGTATTAAGAGTTTCCTGGCTTTTAAAACAATTAAGAAAAGATCAAAATTAAAATATGCAGCTTGAGGGAGAGGGGTAAAATCTGCTGAAATATCGAACCAAGGTATCAATATATAGTTTCTCATGTTTCTGCTCAAGCAGCATTGTGGTATTCTTTGGAAATTTTTTATTCGTCTCTGAAAATGACAGACGTTGGTCTTTTGTGATGCACATTCAGAAAAGTTTCAGTCAAGAGGTCATATTGCTGTGGTGCGTTAGTCAGTAGTCTTGTCGTCTCCTTTGGAATTTGCCTTGTTTGAAGTGTTTCCAAAGCAATACATTTTCTGTAATGCACATCAGTTAAGTAGTATGTTTGAGAAGAGCTTTACATGGAATAAATAGCTATGAGAAATTTTTTTACAGTCTATGGATCCTTTTAAACTCAATGAAACCCCTCAAAGTACCTAGGGTTTACATAGTTTAACAGAAAACATGTATTCAAAAATCAAAGTAAATAATTAAAACGTGTATTTCTGATTTTTTAAAACCTTTTGTCATTAATGTCTCAGTTCATTTAAAATACAGCCCTGTGTTCTCATTTCTTTAAAGAGAGGTTTGTTTTAATGTAGAGATGTTTAAAACGAGAAATTTATTTAATACATTGTATTTTTTAAGTGTTTGAAAATAATATCTGATAAAATGCCACCAGATTTGTTTAATAACCATCAACTAATGTTTTTATTTTCTATATATAACTAATACATGAGATTAAAGAAAAATGGGCATGTTAATAACCACAAATTATCTATTTTCCCAGAAGAACCTAAGAAGTACTTAATTCTTGCTCTTTGAAGTGATACTGTTCTATCAGGGAAATTATAGATTTTTGAAATGATCTTTGTCACATATTTATTTTCATGAAATTCTAGAAACATCTAGAGACTTGATGTCATAGAAAGTAAATATAGTGACTTGAAAGTGTGACAGATATGAGTTTGAATCTTACCTTCACCAATTATCAGCTGTTGACCTTTGGGTAGTGATACAACTTCTCTGATCTTCAAATTATTGTTTAATGAAATGAGTACAATAATATCTACCCCATGGAGGTGGAAGAATTAAACAAGTATAAAATATCCAGGACTCTCTGGAGCACATATTCATTAAATGGTTGTGCCATGCTCTTATCCTTATCACCAAGAAAAGAGGTCTGGCCTTCTCTTCCTTCCTTTACTTATTCATTCATTAATTTTTTTCAGTCATAGTATATAGGACTTAACAAAATAGAGAGAATGCTCACTCTCTTTGAGCTTTCAATCTTGTACCTAGTACAATATTTAGCTTATGGTAGCTGCTTAATAAATAAATGAAAATTGTAAATAATTACAAGTTGCAACAAGTACTCTGGAGAAAAATAATAAGGTGCTATGAAAAAAGAATGCATCTATTTTAGATTGAGAAAAATGACATTTAGGCTAAGTCTGAAAGATGATTAAGAACTAGCAAAATGGTAGCATGAGAGGTGGGTTTGAGGGCAATCAGAAGTTTGTTTTGAACATGAGATATCTCTATAAAATCCAAGTGTCAATATCAAGTAAGCAATTTATTAGGTAAGCCTAATTATCAGAAGAGATTCTTCATCTGAACAAATCTTTAATCTTTTCTCTAGGAAAACAATTTGTACTCCTGCTTTATTATATATGCCATTGGGTTATAGTATTATAGGTAGGTAACATCTGATCATCTTTTTGTGCAAAATAAAAAAAAAATTGAATGCAATTATTAACATTCTGTTCTCCATATTTCTCTTCTATAAACTAAAATATCTCAATTCCTTCAACATTTACTTTCTAACCCCATATCAAATTCACTCTTCTATGGTTCTTCTTGATAGACTTAATTTAAAGTTTTATAATGTTCCTTTATACAAATAAATTTCTCAGGCAAATATTTTGCTCTATGAAGGATTAAATTAGTACAAATCCAGTAGATGTAATATTTTTTTGGTGTTGATATTTAGTATTCTTTCCATATAGATAGTAATCAGAGGCAATTAAAACATTTATTGGAGTAAATATATCTATATAACAAAAATTTGTCATTTTAACCATTTTTTGATGTGCAACTCAGTGGCATTAACGCATTCACAATGTTGAGCAACCATTCCTGCTGTGACCAATACTTTTTCATAACCCCAAACAGAAACTCCATACCTATCAGACAATAACTTCCCATTCTCACTTCCTACCAACTATAGTCAATTTTTAGTACTATATTGTCATCTTTTCATTGTCATGTTTTCCTGGGAGTTAGGATGTTTCTTCTTTCCTGTTTTTCCTTAAATGTGTTATTGACAGTATCTTAACTGAACATCTTCCCTCAGACACCACACTATATGCTTCTTCAGATTGACAATGAGCCACTGATTCAAACCAGTGGCACATTGCATTTAGTCCTGTGCCACTTTTAAAAAATACTGTTGGCAAGATAATCAGATAATATTGAATAAAAGGACTTAATGCACATCTGGATTATATCTTGTTTCCTGACTCCAAGTCATTTGTAAGTGCCACCTCTCTGTCATAGAAGAAAGTTAGACTGGTCTGCTTCCAAAAAGATATGAGTATATAACTCATGTTACATTTCTAGAGGTTTTGAAAATTGATTGATTAGCTCGATCTATTCAACTGACTTTCTGTATGAAAGTTAAGCCGACTTTCAAATTTGTAGCAGTCTCTTTAAGATGATCAGTTAGATTTTTAGACAAAGTCTGCTTTCTAGCCTTTCACAGTGAAGGCATTTAACCTCTCAAATATCTGAAAGGTGTAGTTGATGGCAAAGGTGTGTATCAGGAGATTACTTAAGGATTCTACAATGTGTGTCATTTTCTTAATCTGCATATGGGCTTTTAAAAGTAATCCTTAATCAATTTCTTTGGCACCCTTGATTGCCTTTCTACTTTTCCATCATAGATAATAAGCATGTTATTTGTCTGATAACTTTTGTAATTAACTTAAACAAAAATGTGTTACAAGCCTTTGCTTTGTTAGTGACTTATAATATTAACTTCCTTCTCTTATAATAGTTCTTGAACTAATTAAACTGTTTAATAAATAAACTTCTTTTAAAATCTTGTCCTTTCATTAAGAATGAATAGTGAGCTCCTGTTGTCTTCAGAACTCCCTGATACAGTTCCAGAAAAAGAAAACTGTGTCCAAATTCCCTTGGAGAATTTGGGTTCTGGCCAGGCAGGAAGTATACATCAGGGATGTTAACTATGACCAATACAAAGGAAACTATAACTTTAAATATGAATGGATATTGGAGACCATCTATTTTAATTTCTCATAAATTTCATATAAATTAAGAAATTTCCGTTGTATCAAAATTTAATCAGTGACAGAGCTGGGAAAACCATGGCCCCTCACTTTACAAACAGGCATTGGGTTTGAATCCTGCTCAGCCTTTGACTTAAGTTACATTTAAGTCCTCTGATTTTTGCTGTTTTCTTTAGCTATCAATACAATCTTGAATTATATCTTCTTTACTGAGATAGAATGTGAAGATTGCTGGCACAGGATCTGGAACACTGGAGGTATTTATTAAGTATGTCTTTCCTCCCCAGCCCCATTTCACTCTATCTCTTATTGCTGTGCTCTTTTCAAAGGCAAAATGATGTAAAATACAGAGTTCCTTCATATTCCTTCAGCAAACATTGATTGAGAACCTTTTTGGTGACAAGACGTGTGCCTTATGTTAGGGATTTAAATTTTTGTAAAGCAAGCTCCTTTCTACTGGTCCTCTTTCATAGGACTTTTCCCCTACCTTTCTTTAGCAGCATTTGTCCTTCATTCTCATTTTGCCTCTCTGATGATTCTTGGTCTCTTGTGGACATCGCTTCCCTTTTCTGCCTATAATGTTAATGCTCCCCAATGCTGCTTCCTCTTCTTGCTATTGTTCTCACTCCATGATATTTCTCTGGGTAATCTCATCCTCATAAATATTACCTGACTCTGACTTTTCCCCAGAATTTCACGTATTCAATGGTTATTAAACATTTCCAATAAGGTATTCCCTAGGAATTTTAAACTTAATGAGTCCCAAGCTAAATTCATTCAGTCTCTTACTACCCTCAATCTGTTTTTCTCTTACTGGATTTTTCATAACACCATCCAAAACAGCTCTTGGTCATTCTTCCACGTCCACCCTCTCTCTGTTTACCAGTCATAAACACTAAGTCTTTCTCCTAATTATATTTAGAACCATTTGCAACTGTGCATATTAAGCACTGCACAAGAGCACCTTATTTAAGAGAGCATAGATGCAGTCTATTAATGATGATTTTTAGGCACTGCCAATAAAAAAGTCTTGTACTTACAAAATTAGTACATGTTGACAGTTTTCTGACAAAGTAAAGTGTCTCATGGAAGAGGCACCTTTTGAACTCTGGACAAGGCACCATATGGACCAGTTGCAGCCCAGCACCACCCACTTTCCACCTCCTACCACTTGCTGAAGAAGTAGTTAAGGTCTATCTCTTCATCGAACTACTATAATAGCCTCATAGTTAACTGTCTACTTGTCCTTACTTTTGCCACCAACTCCACCTCCTTACCCACAATTCATTTTCCAAATTGCTTCCTAGTGCTTCATGCAAAATAAATCTGAACCCACACTATTTTTCTCAAAAACTCCTTAACAATTACCCATAGCTTAGTTATGAATCCATAGTCCTTCCTATCTCTCATGCCCTACTACCCTACCTTGAATTTCATGTTTTATTAGTACTGGGAATGTATTTTGTTGTATACACCATGCTACAATGGTGCATTGAGAAAACATAGGTTTAGGGCACAACGGAAACTTTTAGCAAATGATCCCTTTATTGTACAGAATCAAGAGTCCAAAAAGGCACATTTCCTTATCACTTACTTAGCACAAAGAGAGCAAAAGAGCAGGGTAAGAAGTTCCATCATGGCCAGTCTCCTGGGGTGGTTGAAAACTGCTCTGGGTCAGAATTAATAGATGGCAGCTCCACAAATCCCAGTTTGCACTGGTGAAGAGCCACAAATATATCCTGTTTGAGTGTGGTTTTTATCACCCATGTGGGGAGGGGCCTGCCACTGAGAATTCCTGTTCTGATAAGCAACTGGGGCTCCTTGTTCCCAGTTTCCAGGCTTAAGGTCTGGCAGGATCTTTTCATTAGACTTTGCATCTCCCCCTGTGGAATGGCACAAGATAGAGAAGGAGGTAGAGAGTAGCAGGAAGGCGTGAGTATGGCCACTTCATAGGTGCCTGTGATTTCCCTAGAAGAGGAGGTGGGGAGGGGTGTGAGTTATGGGTAATGGCTGCTTAACAGATGTCTGTGACACCCCTAACAGTCCAACCCTGGGCCTTTTGAGCAGGCCTAGCTTACTCCTCTGCATTATCTTCTATAGCATAAGCCCACCTCCTGCCTTAGACTGAAGGTGAAGAATCAGGCCCGCTGGCCAGTGACCTTCAACAATGTTGGCAGTAAAGGTTTGGGAGCACTAGCAGCTGCAGCACATTAGGAAAGCTTCCCTTATATATACCATTACTCCAAGCAGGGTGATCAGGTCTGCATGAAGTAAGGGTTACATCCATACTCCCTTGCCCCTAGGAGACAGCTGAAGATGTCTCACATAAAATCTGTTTGTACACTTTGCAGCCAGTCGGCTTGCCCATTGGATTTTTTTTTTCTTTCTTTCTTTCTTTCCTTTTTTAGGAGGTACCAGGGATTGAACATGGAACCTCGTACATGGGAAGAAGGTGCTCAACCACTGAGCTACACCCACTCCCCATGCCATTGGATTTTCGTTACTGACTGTTCCATCTCCCCTGGGGTATTAACCCATGTATGGCAGGAGGTGTTAGCAATAGTGCATATGCCTCCTTGTTAGGCTAGGAGGAAGTTTAAGGCAATGTGATTATTAGATACTACTTTGGATAGAGAGTCCAGTGATTTTTGCTGATCCTGAGGGACTTGTGCTGTGAACTCAGCAATGCCAGCTGTGATGGTTTGATGCTCTTCAGGTTAATCCATTCCTGTGGGTGTGGAACATTATAAGTAGGTTCTTTTGGCAAATAGGAACTTAAGGTGTGACTTACCTCATTCAGGGTGGGTCTTAATCCTCTTACTGGAGTCCTTTATAAATGGAGGACTAGAAAGCCACAAATACAGAAAAAAGCCTCAGAGAGAGAAGGAGAGGTCCCAGAGGCCAGAGGCTGGAACCAGCTGGGCACAGAAGCATGGAAAGAGGCCCCTGAGAGCCTTGGCTCATGGAGCTACTTGAAGCTGAAGAGACAAGGCACGGAGGAAAGGGGGGAGGGGGGAGGCGAGTGGACTGGCATTTTGCCCCGCCACATGCTTGATCACCCACAGATGAGCTTGGAGAGAAGGCATCTTTAGATGATGCCAACATGTGCCTGATCACCCACAGCTGCAACCTTGTGAGACAGCAGCTCTTGAAGGTGCTTTGATTTGGACACTTTCACGACCTCAGAACTGTAAGCTTTTAACCTAATAAAGTCCCATTATAAAAGCCAACACATATCTGGTATATTGCATTGGCTGCCTGTTGCCACGAAAACACCAGCCAAGGTGGTTGACAGACTGTGTCATATGTTCACTATTGAACCAACTGGAAAGATGACTGAGCCATTCACCAGTCGTATTACATCAAGAGTAACATGTCCTTCAATCCATCAAGATCAAATTCAGCATTTCCTGAAAGCCCCTGCCCTCACTCCCACTGATAGCCCAAAAAAGTTATGCCATTTCTTCCTACAATACTGCATGTATCTCTGTCATTGCACTTACTACTTTTATTGAAATTCTCCCTTCACCCATCTCTAACCCATTTGAATGTAGAGTGGTGTTTAAGAAAGGAGTGGGAGGAAGGATTGGATAGAAGAGGTGAGAAAATTGGGGAGATGCAATGATGCTAGATCTCAAGGAAGTTT
The DNA here is from genome assembly GCA_029593785.1 of Cabassous unicinctus. Taxonomy (NCBI): domain Eukaryota; kingdom Metazoa; phylum Chordata; class Mammalia; order Cingulata; family Chlamyphoridae; genus Cabassous; species Cabassous unicinctus. The sequence goes on along the minus strand of JAQZBX010008864.1, from coordinate 32,372 downwards.
TCACTCCAGGCTATGGAGTCATACAACATGATAATATCTGCAGATTTAAAAATATTAACTCTACACGCTCTGAACCAGTGAGACTATGAACCTGTCATTAGGTTGCTTTCTGTTGAAAACTCAACTTTGACATTTGCTAAATTTGTTGTCTTGGATATTTTACAAAACTTTTTGAACTTTAATTTTCTTACCTTTCAAATTGATAGTAACAGTATTTATCCCCAAGAATTGTTTTGAGATGAAAAGAAAATGAAGTGCCAAAGTGGATGCCTCGGGCCTAGGACATTGCAGATTTTCAGTAAACATTTAACAACCTTTCTATCAAAATAATCTATCTCAAACAATTTTGATAATGAATGATCTATCATTGTGATTGACTTTTAATGAGTTTAGCAAGTGGCATTAACTATTACAAAAAGCATAAATTAGATGTGGATTAACACCATTAAAAAAAAAAAGAATCATTTCTCCAAAATTTAACCACAATATTCCTTTAAAAGGGAAAGTTCTCTCCTTTTAAAAACTTATGAATTGATATAAAGAAATTTTATTTACATAAAATATTTTCACAGAATATTTTCATAAAGTGTTATGACTATTTTTAAAACCTAAATATCAAGATTAATGCTCCATATTATCTCTAAATTCTGTATAAGAGAAGGGCTTTGTGAGTTTGCATTATCATAAAAGTAAACAATTCATCCCCCTGATTAAAACAAAATCAGAAGCACCTTTTATGAGTATCATGTTTTTTTCTCAATTTCTTTCTTTCTCATAAAAAGAAGTTTCATTTTCACAGAAATATCTTATTTTTGATAAAAACCTGATTCTTATATTGTCAAATAAATTATATATATGCATATATATATATATATTTAAATCTTAGCTCATAGCCTTGTTTTATATAGCATTGGTTCAAATACTCATTTCAAATTATTGGAAAGAACAATTTCACAAGGCAAGTGAATTCTGTTCTCCATTCTCAAATATACTGAGAAACAAAAATTAAGAAACTTTTAAAAATAGGAAAAGTAATAATGACTGAATACATAAAGCAATTTTAATCAAAGGAAAATAAATCCAGAGCAAAATCCAAGGTCATCTTTGTAACTTCAGCTAAATGACAAAACGATCTTAACCAAAATAAATCTGAACATAACATGGACATTGCTCATCTGTGATATGGGGCTTAGATAATTTGATACTAAGCAAGGGAATTAATTTGTTGTTAACGATGCAGTAATGAAGTAGGTATGGTTTTATCTACAAAAATTAGAATTGATGCACATAACCTAATTACTTACATTACTTTCTTTAGCTAGCACTGTAAGAATGTGTATAATTTGGGCATGCCCATGGGAGTACGTTATTCGTATACTCATTACATGAATCTCCTTAAATGAAAAAAAAGCCTAAGAACGATCCCTTGTCTAATTTTCAAGAGGAATGTAAATTATTAAAAAGCCCATTATTTTTATCATATATAAAAGCATTTCCAATTGGTTACAATTGTTTAACAATGATATTTTATCTAGACTTTTGCATTGATTTACATTTTAGGAAAGCAGTGCATTTGTCTAAATTCTTTGGCTCCTCCAAAGAATATTTGAATACACTATCTGAGTCATCTACTGTTCCCCTACTAGCCAGGCTAAAAGTACTGGCTTAAAGTGACAATGCTTTTTTTAAAATTACTTTTCCTGATTCTGTAGTTTGAGTATTCGGATAGACTTGGGTGTCTTTTCTGCTGCACAAGGTAATGGCTGGGGCCACTTGCAGGTGGCTTCATCTGGTGACGGGGCTAGGCTTGTACGTCCAAGGAAGCTCACATATCCTACTTTTCAGTCTTCCTCGGTAGCCTTTCTTTCTCCCAGTGTTGTTTCTCGCCATTCAGTAGCTAGCCAGAGCTTGTTCAGTATGGCAGCTCCCTTTCAAAATTTAAGTAAATGCTGCCAATCCTTTTAGACTCTAGGCAAGGCACTAGAACATTGGCACTTCCACCACTTTCTATTTGTCAAGGCAAGTCACAAGGCTAGTGTCCTTCAGAGGCAGGGGGGATAGACTCTACCTCTTGATAGGAGGAGCAGCCTATCTTCTATTACAGATAAGAAAACTGAAAGGTTAGATCTATATATCCTTATTGAGTCAAAAGCTGAAGCCATATTTTCTGACTCCTGGTCTAGTTATTTTTGCCCATTGGACTTCATTAACTCAGGTATCATTCCTAATATTTTAATGTTATTTTAGGTTTCTGAATAATCAGTTTTCAAATTGTTACTCAACTATCCAAATTTAAATATATATATATATACATATATATATACACACATATATATGTATGTATGCATGTATGCATGTATGTATGTATACTGGCTATAAACCTCTGTTTCCACATTTTAAGCAGCTATTCATGTCTTTAGGATGATTTTGAAGCTCATTTCAAAGTGGTGTTTTGGGTTTGTTTTGCCTCATTTTAATAGTTCAACAATAAATGAGAATCACATTTATGTATTAATTAAACAAATATTTAATGAGCTACTGCAATGAGCCAGGCGCTCTTGGCTTCAGATTCATGGTTCTCAAGGAACCCAAAAGTTTACTTATGACCAATAAATTAAGTTTGCTTAGTCAGAGTTATCTATTGTAAATCTTCATAGACCATTACTTAAAGCTTGCTGTTTTCTGGTGTTTATAAAACAATTTAAAATATTAATTTCTTAGTAGGCTAATAGGACTGTAATTCCCAAGCTTCAATATTTTAAAGTAAATGCATGATTGTCTTCTATTAATCTAAAACAATGCAAATGTGTTTTTCACACTTGAGTGAAATTGAATAGCCAATTGGGATGCTTGGATGTAGAGGTATGAATGTTGACCGAGATTCAGAATATGAGGCCCTAGCTTTTCATTTACTAATTATGTAATCTTAGTAAAATTATATTATTTCTGGGCCTCAGTTTCCTCATATTTGTTTCAGTGAGAAGTTTGACGATGATTTTCATACACTGTGAAAAATACCAGTTAAATAGATTAATTGTTAAACATATCCTTCTTTGATGTTCTTCCTTGTTTTCTCATATATAAAAAAGAAAGCAAATGATTTAAACATATAATTGCTTCACTGCCAATCAAAAACTGGCACCAGAGGTAAGAAAATGGTTTTCTTTTAGCTTTAGGTAAGGGTTCTTGAGGGGAAGAGAGTTGAGGAGGGAACTTGGGAATTAACTATCTAACCAGGAGATTTGGCTTATGCCTTCCTCTACCCAGTCCTCACCACCCCTCCTTCCTTGAGAATAACTTCCTCCATAAGCTGCAGTCATTGATGGGAGTGTGTCTTCTGACTCATTTGTGTTTGATGTGGGAGGAAAAAAACATTAAAAACCAAAAAATTCACCTCCAGCATTTTATTTTTATTAAACATCTAATAGTCTGCATACTTTTGCATTAGTTCTTTGCAAATGCTGAAGTATAATCACACTTATTTTTAAGTTTTAAAAATGTTTCTTGGCAGATTTCATCAATCTGAATTTACCTGAAAACACAAAGATAGATTTTTCTTTTATTTGCTTTGAATGTTTTTTAACTTTGATTTCTCCATTTCCATTGTATATTTATATTTGGCCTTTGATAATTTTCTTTTGGTCGTCTGATCACTATAAGAGTTTGCTCTGCTCTGTCAGATTTTGTGAACCATTATACTTTTCTTTTTAATATGCAGACCGTTACTTAACCATTGCCGCCCTTATTTCTGTCATATTTAGTATCATATTTGGCCATGCAAGTATCTACTCATTTGTGTTACCTTTCTGTTGTGGAATATTCCTTTCATTTCTGTAATATTATTTTTATCTTTTTGGCTGAAAATCAAGACTACAATTGCTGTTAATAAGTTTATATCATGAGTAAAATCCAAACTTTGGTCAATTTGCTTTATTATGATTTGCATCATATCGTATGGTGTTTTTTTTTTTTTTTCATTTTTAATGTATTCACTTTTTAAAAACAAATCAATTGTATGGATACATAATAATAAAGCATAAATCCATCCAAAATGTACAGTCTGTGATATTAGGTATAATCACATAGCTGTGCATTCATCACTTCAATCACTTTTAGAGCATTTTCATTATTCCAATAATAATAATAATAATAATAACAAACAAAAAACTCATCACCTCTCTCTCTCAGTGCTTCCCCTGATGTACATAGCTGCTATTCTGTTTCCATCTCTCTAGTTTAATTGTATTTATATTTTGTAAAAACAATATTATGTATGCAATATCATCCATATCCACTTTTACATGAGGTTTCAGTTCCATTTTTACATTTTTTAGCTTTCTTCTAGTAATATATATGACCTCAAACTTATCCTTTCAACCACTGTCATACCCATGCAATAGCTTTCCTAGTTACAAACACTATGATGTGCTTTCAGAATTTCTATTCATTTCCAAACATTTACAAAGAAACTTCTTTTCAATTCTGCACAGATTAACCCTAAGCTTTCCATTCTCTAACATTAATCTATTTTCTGGTGACCTATATTCTAATTATTAATTCCATGAATTTCTACAATATATTTAGTTCATAATAGCACCATCATACAGTATTTGTCCTTATGTGTCTGTCTTGTTTCACTCATCATAATGTCTGCCAGGTTCATCAATGTTGTCATATGCTTCACAACTTCATTTCTTCTTACCGCTGTATAATATTCCATCATGTGCATATGCCACATTTTGTTTATCCATTCATCAGTTGATGGACACCTGGGTTGTTTCCAGCTTTTGGCAATCATGAGTACTGCTGCTAGGGACATTGGTGTGCAGATGTCTGTTTGTGTCACTGCATACAGTTCTTCTGGATATATGCCTAGCAATTGTACTGCCAGGTCACATGGCAAGTCTATATTCAGCTTCCTTAGAACCTGCCAAACAGTCCTCCACAGTGCCTGTACTACTCCACATTCCCACCAACAATAAATAAACATTCCTATCTCTCCACCTCCTCTCCAACATTTACAGTGTTCTGAGTTTTTAATAGTAGCAGGTCTAATAGATGTGAAATGATAGCTCATTGTAGTTTTAATTTGAATTTCCCTAATCACCAGTGATGTTGAACATTTTTTCATGTGTTTTTTGCCATTTGTATTTCTTCTTTGGACAATTGTCTTTTCAAGTCTTTTGTCAATTTTTTTTTTTCTTGAGGTACCAGAGATTGAACCCAGGACCTTGTACATGGGAAGCAGGCACTCAACCACTGAGCTACATTGGCTCCCCTAATGAGAGTTGGTTTTTTTTTGTTTGTTTGTTCTTTGTTTTGTTTTTAGGAGGTACCAGGGATCGAACCCAGGACCTTGTATATGGGAAGCAGATACTTAGCCCGTTGAGCTACATCCACTCCCCTTTTGTCCATTTTTTAATCAGGTAGTTTGTCTTTTTATTGTTGAGTTGTATGATCTCTTTATGTATCATGAATATTAAACCTCATTGGATATGTGACTGCCAAATATTTTCTCCCATGAATTGGCTGCCTTTTCACCCTTTTGACAAAGTCCTTTTAGGTACAAAAGTGTTTAATTTTGTGGAAATTCCATTTATCTATTTTTCCTTTCGTTGTTCATGCTTTGAGTATAAGGTTTAAGAAACTACTACTGACCACAAGATCTTGAAGATGTTTTCCTACATTTTCTTCTAGGAGTTTTATGGTTGTCACTTTTATATTTAGATCCTTGATCCATTTTGAGTTAATTTTTGTATAAGCTGTGAGATAGGGGTCCTCTTTCTTTCTTTTGGATATGGCTATCCAGTTCTCCCAGCACCATTTGTTGAATACACTGTTCTGGCCCAGCTGGGAGGGCTTGACAGCCTTATCAAAAAATCACTTGACTGTAGATGTAAGGGTATATTTCTGAATTCTCAATTCGGTTCCATTGGTCAATCTGTCTTTATGTCAGTACCATGCTGCATTTATCACTGTAGTAAGTAATGTGCTTTAAAGTCAAAAAGTAAGTGTCTTCCAATGTTGTTCTCCTTTTTTTAAAGAAAGTTTTGGCTATTTGGGGCCCCTTACCCTTCCAAATAAATTTGCTAATTGGTTTTTTGATTTCTGCAAAAAAGGTTGTTGGGATTTTTATTGTGATTGTGTTGAATCTGTAAATCAGTTTTGGTAGAATTAACATCTTAATGATATTTAGTCTTCCAATTTTGAATAAAAGCGTTGACAGTGGGCATCCTTGTCTTGTTCCTGATCTCAGCAGAAAAGCTTTCAGTGCTTCACTGTTGAATACAATGCTAGCTGAAGGTTTTTCATATATGTACTTTGCCATATTAAAAAAGTTTTCTTCTATTCCTATCTTTTGGGATTTTTTTAATCAAGAAAGGGTGCTGCATTTTGTCAAATGCCTTTTCTGCTACAATTGAGAGCATCATGTGATTTTCCTTTTTCAATTTATCAATGTGGTTTATTCTACTAATTGATTTTCTTGTTTTGAACCACCCTTGCATACCTGGGAAAAAGCCCACTTGATCGTGATATATAAATCTTTTAATGTGCTTGTGGATTCAGTTTGCAAGTATTTTGTTGAAAATTTTAGCATCTATATTCATTACAGATATTGGTATATAATTTTCTTTTTTCCAAAGTATCTTTTCCAATTTGGGTATTAGGGTGATGTTGGTTTCATAGAATGAGTTTGGTAGCATTCTTTCCTGTTCAATTTTTTTGGAACAGCTTAAGCAAGGTTAGTATTAGATTGTCTTTGAATGATTGGTAGAATTCATCTGTGAAGCCATCTGGTCCTGGGCTTTTCATCTTTGGGTTTTTAGTGACTCTTTCAATCTCTTCACTTGGATTGGTTTGTCGAGGTCTTCTATTTCTTCTAGGCAATATAGGTGGTTTGTGTGTTTCTAGGAATTTACCCATCTCATCATCATTGTCTAGCTTTTTGGCATACAGATGTTCATGGTATCCTCTTATGATTTCTCTTATTTCTGCGGAATCAGTGATAATGTTCCCCCCTATCATTTCTGATTTTATTTATTTGGGTCTTCTCTCTTTTTTCCTTTGTCATTCTAGCTAGAGTTTGTTGATGTCATTGTTCTTCTCAAAGAACCAACTTTGGATTTTGTTGATTCTCTCCATTGTTTTTTTGTTCTCGATTTCATTTATTTCTCTGATCGTTGCTATTTCTTTCCTTCAGCTTGATTTGGGATTAGTTTGCTGTTCTTTTTCTAGTTCCTCCAGGAGTGTAGTTAGATCTTCAATTTTAGCTCTTTCTTCTATTTTAATGTAAACATTGAGGGCTATAAATTTCCCTCTCAGCACTGCCTTTGCAGTGTCCCATAGATTTTGATATGTTGTATTCTCATTTTCATTCATCTCAAGCAATTTGCTGGCTTCTCTTTCCATTTCTTCTTTGACCTACTGATTATTTAAGAGTGTCTTCTTTAATCTCCACATATTTATGCATTTTCCTTTTTTCCTTCCATTATTGATTTCCAGCTTCATTCTGCTATCATCAAAGAAAGTGTTTTGTATAATTTCTATCTTTTTAAAATGAGTTGTTTTTTATTTTGTACATCTAAATTTCTTTCTGATCTTTAAAGCTCTCTTTTGGCATTATCTTCTGACTTTGCTATCTCATTTCCTCCTTTCTTTCATACCTTCCTCCCTTCCTTCCTCTCTTCTCTCTTCTTCTCTCCTTTCCCTTCCCTACTCTTTAAATTAATCAGCACTTAATTTACCTGTAAACTGCTAAGCTATATGCTCCCATGTTTTTCCTTAATCTTTTCCTTAGAGTCTTTTAACTCCCCCTTCCATTTTATTAATATTACTTTAGCCAGTTTCCTTTAGATTCTTTCCAGATCTATTAAAAACGGCTTCAGACTTGTTGTTTTTTTTTTAAAGGCACTAGCTACTTAGAGGTTAGCTATGGTTTCTATTTGTGCATGTCAGGATTATCTAAGAGAACAAACACCAGAAGACAGAAAAAGAATTAGTTCTGGGGCACCCATCTTCACTGTTATATCTTTATACGTCCCAGTCCTTGAGCTGATATTTTCCTTCTGAGTTGAAAGCAAGCATATGCATTCCTAGTTGATTGCCATAGCTACTTCATTAATAGTAACTGGTTGCCAAATACTGCTAAAATGTACTTGCTGATGTGCTAATAGTCTGGGCTTTGCAGTAAATGCCTGGGAATTCAGATTAACCATCATCACTAAATCCTGTGATCTGAAGCATTATAATCTGTTCATATTTATTAGTTGTCTATTTTTATCAATTAATGTGAGGATAATCAATACATTTAATTATAACTTTCAAACTTTTTATTCAAAATACAGTATATGCATTACTGTCAGTATAACCATCTCTTAAATCAGTGACTGATATGTGTAGAAATTTCATGAGTAAATTATTTGCAGTAAGCTAATTAGGCATCACATTTTGAATGTGTAGAAGAGTATATTCCAGTAGAACTTACTGATGATTGAAGTGTTCTATACTGCTTTGACCAATATGGTTGCCATTATTCACAGGTAGTTACTGAGAACTTGACATGTGGCTAGAGAAATTGAGGAATCGAATTTTTATTTTACTTAATTTTAAGGAACCTAAATTTAAATAGCCACATGTGGCTAGTGGCTACCATATTGTAGTAGACAAGTTTAGAATATTTTTAAAATGCATTTCATTTTAAGTGCTGCAACAGTGAAAATCAGAATATGTTTTTTTCTCACTTTATTTTACTTGATTTGCTTTTCTTTTAAGTAAACATGGAGGGAAAATACAAACCAGCATGCACAGTTATGGTGACTTCCGTGGCTTGTTAGAGGGAAGGAGGTGAGTCCCCACACATATTAACTGTTCTCCCACAAGTTGAACAACTAATCCCAAAGTGTACTGATTAGCTGAAGAGTGGGCTCTATTTGTGTGATAAAGAGCTCTGTCTTTAGTCTTTCTCTCTTCCCCCAGCCTAAGCATTTTACTCGGTGGCTTAGATTAGTGAGGAGCAACCTCTTTTGCATAAAGGCCAATTCAAGCACAATAGGAATGCAAGCTTCTCCCCTTCCACCCACATATACATCTCTTTCTCTATTTCATTTCCTTATCTGTCAATTGATTTCAGAATTTCCAGTGATTTTCTGCTAATAATTTTTGCATTCACATTATCTTGTTTTAACCGTCCCAGTCTTCTATGCATTGTTTTTCAACTGTAGTACCCACTTCTAACTGGAATGTCTTTCAGAAAATCCATAAACCTACCCTCTGGTAATAACCATTGTTAACATTTTGGGATATAACTATATTTTCTACAAATTGGGATCATAATGTATATATTTTTATGGTATTAATTTTTTAAATTGAGGTGTTATTTTACAGAGTTAAAATTTACCCTTTTTACTGTGCAGTTCTATGAGTTTTTACAAATGCATACAGTCTTGTAACCATCACCACAATGAGATTACAAAACAATTCCATCAACCCCCAAGATTTTCTTATGCTTCTTTGTAGTCAGCTCTTCCCCTCACCACTAGCTCTGCCCTGTTTAAAACCAATTTATTTTTTCTCCCCTCTACTTATTAGTAGTATTGGTCCCACCATGCCATTTTCTTCAGTTATCATCTGCCATTACCAGGCTCTGCTAGAATTACACATGACTTAAATTTTCTTAATTCTTTTTCATTTTCCCAAAAGTTCTATAGTTAATATGTATTATTTTTATAGCTTGACCTGAGTACTGTCTTAAAAGATGCTGAGGTTTTAGTTGATATAGTTAAGTTATGCATATCTCATGGTTGGAGGGGACAACCTAATTCTCTTTTTTTTTTTTTTCTTCAGGTTTTATGTTTGAAACTATTGTATAAAGGATAATAGAGGTACTACTCCCACTCCCTATCTCTTCTTTGCTCATTAGATTAGAGTTTCATGCCTAGATTGGAGTTTCATGCCTAAAATTTTCAAGCAAATTTTAAGAGGGATATAGACAAATTGGAAGACATTCAGAACATAGACCACAATGCAGAGGAACTTATTAGTGATTACTCTATTTTACTGGATTCTAAAGGATAGAAGGCCCAAACCTCAGAGAGATAGATTTGAGCTCAGTTTAAAGAAGAATGTTTTAATAGAGCATTCCAAAGAGTAAATAGATTTTCTATTAATGGAGTGACTTCTCTGTCACTTTTGCTATTCCAGCATACTTTGAATATCCAATTAATAGGAAGTTTGTGGAGCAGTTTCAGATGGCACAAAGATGGCTAGACTGTCTGGCCATATCGCTCTTTCCGATATTAGATTCCCATCTCCTATAGCAAAGTCTTGAAAATAATATGTCACGGGTGGGCAGTAGCCATTGTCCTTTGTGTTGCCAGCCCGTCATCTAACTTCATTTTACCCTTCTCTTCTCCCTTGCTCTTTAATGGCACCTGACCTAATAGCAATGTTGGGTCAAGGGAGGTGGGTGAGGGGAGTATGGAGTGAGTACTAGGTCATTTCCAGCAGCCACTACCTTTCCCCCATCTGTTGTGGCTCACAGCTAAGCCTCAGTATTTAGGTCCCCTTCCTGACAGGCTGACCGGGGATGCTTTAGTCTCCTTCATTTTACCCAAATCATATTTATTTAACCCTCCCCTGGACTGGAACTTAAATTCCTGGTGAAAAATTAGGGTTCCCATTCTTGTTCTTCCATGTCAGCTCACTTCCTTCTTGAGTCTCATTGTGATAAAGTGAAACTCAGTGGTTCCCAAAGCTTTGTCCTTCACTGTGCCCAGTTTATGTCTTGGAATTCTGCCATAGACTCATTTCCTGAGTTATTCTGAAAGTTTGCCTACCAAGCGAAATCTTTCGCCATTCCTTACTCTTGCCTCTTATCTTTGTGACTGAATCTCTATGCCAGAGACTTCATTCCTTAGCACTTCAGTCGAGTAAGAGCTTTGAGACAACCATGGCCCAGCAACGTTTTAATTGCCAAATTCCTCTTCGCTCAGAGGTCTAAGTGTCAAACAGCCTCCCAGATTTTCTCTTGTTGTGCCGACTTACCTGTCAAAAACTCCTATCACCTCAGCTTGATTCTTCAGACCTTGCTTGAACATTATTGGAGACTTTTATCATCTGCCTTCCCAGTCCAAATTTGTACCATAATACCCAAGACCTTCCCTGATGCCTGTCTTGATGTAATAGATGAGTTTATTTTTGTGGCTCCAGTCCTGGGACCTATCTTAGAGTTGTAAACTTCCAGAAAGCTCTTAAAATGAAATATTATGTTCAAACCCCTTCAAAACTCCAGTCAGATTCTTATTTCTTTCCATATTATAGGGAGAGTTGCCAGATAATGAGTTACTATAGATTTCAGAATTAATTCAACAAAAGGAATAGAGATGCTTGAGATGGATGGCACCGAGAATCAAGCTTAAGGATTTATTTTTGCTTTTCCCAAATTCAAAACACCACAGACAGTTAACCAGTTTAAATAGGGCAAGGACACTTTCCAGGTTGAAATTGTGATTATAACACCTGTATGCTAAGCTCTGCACTGCATGAAATTTGAGATTGTTATTGCCAATGTTCAAAGCATAGAAAGTCTGAGTGGTGACTGTGTAGGATCAGCAAGGAGGCTCACCACAGTCAATTCCTGGAGGTGAATTATTTGAAATTGGCAGGTGGTTTCTCTTTTACCATAGATTTCATTCCCCTTTTCCTGACAGTGCCTGTGTTTGGTGACCTCTACTGTTTATTTAGCTTCTGCATACATTCCTTAGGATTTGTTTTATGTGTGGTTTTTTGCTTGCTTATGTTTCTTGTTATGCTTGGCTACTACTAGGAGAAGTAGTGGTGGTGGTCTGCTTTCAGTCTGCAGTCAAAACAAACGTGATACTCATTTTGAATAACTGGCTTCGAGTTTTCATATAAAAATATAAGCACCATTTACATGAGTGCATTGCTTGAATGGAATTTATTTTCTATTCCCTACTTGCCCCTAAAAGAAGGGCCAAAAAACTCCAAAATTGCTTGAGTGAGCATCAAAAGGCAAGTCAAAAGTGGAATAAGCCATTAACTGCATAATCAAACCTGAATATGGGGAACGAGAAGCTTACCTGGTTTATTTTCCACAAGATATCTCAACTGAAAAGGGTTAAAGCTCACAATTATACCTTATTCCTCACCACGTTCTTGTTTACTTGCTCTGTTGCCATACATCGTCAATCACATTCTATACCCCTTGAAAGCACATGTAGGGGTATGAGGGGGATGGGACAAGAAAACAAAGAAATGGAGAAATTAGAAGACTCAAAACCAATTTGTTTGTTAGTAGAAGATATTTATCAGCATTGTCATTTTTTAAAACTGTTAACAGTAAGGTATTAGAAATCATTAACTTTTGGAAAAGGTCTGTTTTGGACACCCTTTCTTGGATCTTTTCACTCCTGACTTTCAAAACACTCTATCTCCTGATATTCTTCGTATTCCTCTGGCTGTTTGTTTTCTTTGTCCTTAGGGGCTCCTCTTCTGCCCTTCCTTTAAATGTCCTTCCTCCAGGATGCTGTCCTCAGAGCTCACTCCTCTTCTTCTGTATTGCAGGGTATATACATAGGTGATTTCATTCAGCCCTGTGGTTTCAGCTATCATGTATACATGTGTTAATGACCCCCAAACTTCTCTAGGATTTCTCCCCAAAGCATCATGCTCATTTAATTGCAGCCATTTTTTAGACATCTTCCCTTAATGGCAAAAAGCACTTTAAATAGACCACTTATAAAACTAAACTCCATATTCATCCCCGACATTTTTTCTCTTCTAAAATTCTCTAAGTTCTAGAAGCCTGAGAGTTATCTTTAATTATGCAGTGTCATCAACAATTGCCCCGCCTATCCAGTCCATTATCAAATTCTGATCTTTTGGTGCCCACTGCTCCCCACTCCTGCCACCACTCTTTTCTACAAGTTTGAACCTTTATGGTGTCTCACCTGGACAATTACAGTGGTTTCATAACTGGTCTCTCTGCTTCCATTTTTGGTCCCCTCAAACTTAACTATCATCTATCTATCTATCTATCTATCTATCTATCTATCTATCTGTCTATCTATCTATCTATAATCTATGTAATGCAGTTGTGGCCATGTGACTCCCTTGCTTAAGAAAACTTCAACTGGTTACTCTTACCTTCAGGATAAAATACAAGCTACTTAATGTGATAAGATCATCAGTGTGACATCTTATAAAGATTTAGCCACAAGTTACTTATCAAGCCTAATGTCTTCTCACTCCCTGGCTCCTAACATAACCACCAGTGATCCTGCTTGTGGTTCCTCATATTACATACTGTTCTTTGCCATGTGCCTTTCTTTGCTCATGCTATTTCCTGCATTGAATACCTCCTCCTCATTCTTTTTTATTTTTTTATTTTTTTTTTTTATTTATCCCCCTCTTGCTGCTTGTGTTTGCTGTGTCCATTTGCTGTGTGCTTTTTCTGTGTCTGCTTATCTCCCCCTTGCTGTGAGGTCTTGTTGCATCAGCCCACGGTGCCGCGCGGGCCAGCCTGCCCTCACAAGGAGGCCCCGGGAAGCGAACCCGGGGCCTCCCATATGGTAAACAGGAGCTCTATCGATTGAGCCACACCCGCTTCCCTCCTCATTCTTTTTAAGTCCCAAGCATCCCCTCTTTCGGAAATAATTGTAAGCAATTCTCCTCAACTAAGTTAGTTGTCATTTCTTTTTGATCCCATAAAAATAACTATAAATGTATGTTACATTGTATTAAAGTTGTCTTTTTATATCCCTCTCAAACTACTGTGAGCTTCTTGAAGACAAGATTATTCATCTTCCAGTTTTCATCAGTTAGCACAGACTCTAGCATGTAATAAATGCTTAATAAATATTTCATTTACTGAATGAAAGAATGAAGTTAAAGACTAAAAACCTAAAGAGTGTTCTTTCTGCTTTTGCACTTTGAATATAATAGCACCTAATATTAGATTAAAAGAGTACAGCTGACCAACTGAATAACAAGAAATGGGGAATTTTCTTTTTTTAGTTTAGTGCTTCTTGACTTTCTAAGCAGCTCATCCTTATTCTTGACTCTGTGGTTACCTCAAAGCCACTGCTGGTGACCTTCACATAGTGGTAAGTCTTTAGAAAGGTATCTCAATTTAAAGAAAAAGTTCATATTTTAGATAAGAAGCATGGAAATGTAGGAAGCATCCCTGACTGGAAAGTTTAAGCTCTGCCTTTATCATAAGACATTACTCTCAATTTAATTTTACAAATTGGCACGTTGATAAAATGGTGATAAAAAGGAAGCAAATGTTTTGTGCATTAGGAAGCAAGGAAGAGTATCCAAAGTTTTAACTGGAATAACTATAACTTGCTTTTTTGTTTTGTTTTTCCTTGCCTTACTATGTCAAAGGAAAGACTTTAGATCTGTGATAATTGTATAAAATATAAAGGCTATTAAAATAATGAAATAAGGTAATTGTGATTTGAGAGTATCACCATTTGTTATATTTGATGCTTTGAGTTACTAAAACATGAAGCTATTCAAACTTTTTAATGTATTGAAAATTGATATTTAGAGTTTTTTTTCCTTCTCATATTTATGACAATTGGGGATTGTTCTTTATTAAAGAGAATGAATTTACTATAGTTAATCCTTAGCTTCTAGGAGTTTATAATCAAAATGTAGAGAATTTGACTGCAATATTGAAATACAAGGACCATATCATGAACTCATGAACTGACTTAGAACTGAAATAAATTTTCAGTTAATTTTTTACACATTAGAAACAAATGACAAAATTCTCTCTCGGCCTGTCTCCACCCTGATCTTATATTGCCCTCCTCATTGTTCTCTGAGCTCCAACATGCCTTACAGCTTCTTTCTGGTACCACAGAACCTTTGTACAAGCTCTTCTGCTTGTAATTCCTCTCCCATATCATCCACAGCCACCCTCCCAAATACACACAACTACATACCACACTAATTCCTGGCTACTTTTCAGATTTTAGCTAGAGCATCCCTTCCTTTGGGAGCTTTGCTTTAACACTCTAAACCAAGTAACATCACCTTGTAAAGATCTTTCAATGGCACTTATCACTGTTTCTAATTATACATTATTTGTGTGGTTATTAGATTAATACCTGTCTTCGTCATACGATTTGTGATATCAGGGACTATTGTGGTTGTCATTGTATTCCCAACACCTGGCTCAGTTCTTGTCACATAGTAGATATTGGTAATCTGTTTACTGGATGAAAGGATGAATGAATGAATGAATCTGTGTTTGCTCTTCAGACTATAGCCAGCAATACCTTGTTATTAGATTGATCCAGTCATGGCCCATTTCTGTTCATGCCTTCCTATGACTTGAGATAGCCTGTAGAGTAAATTTCTATTATAATGTATAAAGCATTTTATTATCTTCCCCAATTCACAGAGCCAGTCAGACTTTCTGTTTCAATCTATCTACCATCCTTCCCCTCCCGTTTTTGTCCCTCCCTGGGGATGAGGGGTCAACATCCTCCCTCCATGTTCTTGTTTTCCTTAAACTGCACCTGAACTTCCTTTCTTGTGCCTTTTGCATGCTCCTCTATCTGCCTGGAATGCCATTCTCTTCATTTTCTTTAATTATCAAAATTCACTTCCCTTTCAAAGTTTAACTCAAAGATGATGAGTTCCCTGAAGTTTTCCCTTATCTTGTTCCACCCTGTCCAACTTAACCACTCACTTTTCTGCATTCCTATGTTTGTACTTGTTAGAGCATTTTATTCTCTTCTGCTTGGCCTGTCTTCCCTAATATGTTTTAGTTATCCTGAAGGCAGGGCTAATTTCTCATTTAGCACTGTATTCCTCACAACTGCAAGTATAGTATCTAGTACGGCACTTTAGCTTATAAAAATTAATAAATAATTGAAAATTATGATTGTCATTCAGCAAGAAAAATACTGACTTAGTGGTTGACTATCTCCATATGATAAGAGATTTTAAATTTAGAAAGTAGTACATGTATGTCTCTTTTCTCTCCTCAATCTTTAAGCTCCACCTCCCATTCATCTATCCCCACACTCTTTTTCAGGTTTTCTTTCCCACCTCAACATCACCGTCTGCATCAGTTAATCAAATTGGCACATATCTTTATATCCCTGTGTCTTTGTTTGTCTAGTATCTAAATAGGGGCAACATCCTTCCTTACTCTTGTACTTTTCTGTTTATCAAAAATCCCACTCATATATACTTCAAGATTCTGAACAATGTTACCCTCCTCATGAAAAAAATTCTTGATTGCCACTTTACAGTTCTCATTAAAATGTATTACTACTTTTATTGTGGTCCTACAGGAATTGCTTGCATCTTTCCTTAGGACTAATTTTATTCCAAAGTGTTCTCTAGTGCTGCTCTAGTGTGAGGAATGGGTTTGCTTAATTGTGTACCACCAAGTGACAAGCTCAGTGTTTTGCCTATGATTTGCTGAAAGAATTCATGAACATTCAGACTTACTTAGACCTGCAGTCTTGGTTTCTTTATACCAGATGCATGAAGTGTTAGCATAGATTAAGCATCTTGAACTGATAATCTGAAATAAATAAAAATAAACTAATTTTAAAAAGCTGCTAGTATATCCAACAACAAAGGAAATAACTTCACTTTAAATTTGTGAAAAAGTAAATCTGTATAGACTTGTTTTGCAAATGGGAGTTTGAAATGATATTACTACTGTGCTCATGGATTTATACTTGGGCTTTAAAAATTTACCAGTTACCAACTGTATAAGTTTGCCAATGCAAAAATACCAGAAATGTTTGGTTTTTATAAAGGGAATTTATATCGGTTAAAAGCTTACAATTCTGAGACTGCGAAAATACCCAAATCAAGGCAACATCAGAGATGCTTTCTCACAAAAATTCTGCTGCTAGCAGATTCTGGAGTCCTGTCATGTGGCAAGGAAAGATGGCGGGTCTGTCGATCTCTCTCTACTTTCTCTTCCAGCTCAGCTGTGGCAGGCATCTCTCCTTGGGCCTTGTCTCCTTGAGCTTCTCAGGGCTTCTCTGCCTTTCTGCAGCCGTAGGCAAACCTAGAGTCCTTTCTCTCACATGGCAGGGTCAAAATGGCAGAGTTCCCTTTCTCTGTGTCTTTCCCCTTTCTCTGCATGTGTTCTCAGTTTATATAAGACCCAGCAAGTGGGTGGAGACCCAAACTGTGTCACGCCTCACTGATATAGTCCAATCAAAATCACTAAAATGATCTAATAAGTGATCTAATCAAAGGTCCCTTAACTGAATCTCATCAAAAGGCCCCATCTACACTGTGTTTATAGGCATAAGAATGAGTTAGCTTAAGAACATAATTTTCTGGGGTCTACAAAAGACAAACCAGGACACCAACTGTGGCTTAGATAAGATTTTTGTTTTTCTAATGCTTTGTGCTTTAATGCTCACTCTTAAGTCTCAAATGGTCCAGAGTTATCAATGAAAACATGCATGAGTTTGTGTGTGTGTGTGTGTGTGTGTGTGTGTAGAAGGAAATATGTCATGCAAGCTTCTACAGGTATTTTCAAGATTGTCTGATAGAAGAAAGGTAGCAAAAAATATATAAGGAAATAAAGAAAACTCCAGCCAGGTACTGTGCTAGATCTTTTTATGAACTATCACATTTAATCTTCAATCAGCCCCATTTTACAGTTCAGGAAGCCTGGGCTTAGATTGTCTAAGATACTAGCTTTCTAAGTTTATTTAGCATTGATAAATGTCAAAACAGGGATTCAAACCTAGGTCTATCTGATCTCAGATCTGTTCTCTGAAAAGATTTCCACTTAGGCTCTAACTGGATGGACACTGGTTGCAAAAATAAATATCCAATTCCTGCCTTTAGATTCAGTACCTTAAATATATCCCACATTACATGATACAAGCACAGAGGAGAGATTTACCCCAAAACCTCGGTGCCAGGGCAGAGGTAAGGAGATAGACACAGACAACTTTCCTGAAGATACCTGAAGATTCCACAGTGGGAAGGAATCAACAGTATACTTATTAAGAGCTATCTCATACTGTGTGGAACGAATATAATTATGGTAGACTCCAAAATGTAGTTTGTGCTTCACGTAAGCATGAATTTACCCAGAATGCAAGTTAAGCCCACAACCCTAAAACCTTGTAAAGAAATGTCTCTTATCTATGCCCACAGTGAGTATAGACAGTTTTATCTCCATCCCCCTCCAAATCATTTGCCAAACAGGGAGCCCTCCTTGCATACATTGAAATGGCTCCAAACCACAAGAACCACTGCCACAGTAGCATCTGGGATTAATGTGGTAGATGCTGCCAAGTCTTTCTCCTTACAGTACTGACACCAACTCAGCCAACCAAAGGTCTAAGTCAAAAATGCCTGCCCAGAGACAACAATTTTACTTCAATTTTAAGTCAATCTGAGTAATTGTGTGTGATTAGACCATGCCTAATAGCATTTCCCCAGACACCAAAAGAAAAAAAAATCTGGCTTTCTGCTCTTTTCTCCCTGAAGCTATATCCAGAACCTTGTCTGCAGCATCACCAGACTGCAGAGGTGTGTGTAAGGAGTCATAGATCCTTTATATTTTTATCACCCTTTTTAAAAGTACACTTTCTCTGTTATGCAATCCTTAACAGCATAAGGTGGATGTAAACTTCATCTTTTTTATTTAGTAGTAGGTATCAGTGTAAGTGACATGGCAAACATTCTATAATATCAGGACAACAGAAGACCAAATTCCAATGCTTGGGTTCCTAAAGGAATTTGCAGAAAATTTTCTAAAAAATGACAGAGATTCTCAGCATTACTTATAAAATACTCAAATCTACTATTTGTGACTATTCTCTTATTACAGTGACTTATACTGGCATATGCGGCTAATACAAATATTCATTAAAAGGCTATACAAATCACCAAGATGAATCAGAAAAGTCAAGAGTTTTCTATGACTTAATATTAGATCCATATAGATTCCCTATTTATGTAGCATAGCAAAGGCCCTAACTCCTACAGCGCTAGTCTTTTCATTGTAAGCCAGTTATAGCCAAACTTAGATGCTGATTTATTTTTATTGATTTTAAATAAACTAAAGTTTATACTTTCAACCCAACTGAAAGTCCTAGAAAATAGCAGATGATCCCATAACAATATATACTATTTAGAATGGTAGTTGGTTAATAAGGTATTTTTATCCAAGGATTTGTTATTAACCACTATAGTTTTCACTGCTGACTAAACTTTACAATTAAAATTTCAGGTATTTTTCCAATCTGTGCAGTTATTCAGCAACCAGCATATCCTCTACTATTAATATTTACTTTTTCCACATAACAACATTGCTTGAGCCTCTTTATCCATCAATCTCATTTCCTCTGATATTTCTTCCAAACTAGCTTCTCTTGGTTTGCCCAGTTATGTTTCCCTCAACATTGTTTTTTAATTGTTTTATAGGCACATGGATAAGTCAATGATGAGGTGATCTGGGTTCTTATTCTAGAGAGAATTATGAAAAACTTGAATGAATAACCTTTTAGAATCAGTAGTGATACAGAAAATGAGTCCTGATGTACTAGCCTAACAAAACGAACCTGAAAACTAAGTTTTATCTGCATATATCAAACTAAAATGAGGTTTTCAGGCCACAATAAAACATGCATCCATCTATTCATCCATCCATCCATCTTTTAATTCACTTATCTTTTCCTCAAATACTTATAGAGCACTAGAATCTCATTTTCAAGTCATTTATGTTATATCACATGTTTATTTTTTAAACAATAAAAGAGTGATCTATATTTTAAAATACTTTTTAAGGTTTTCCATAATTCTGCTATGAAAATGTATCAAATATTTTCATTTTCACAAATATGAGTCTATTATTTGTCTATATAAATGCATATTTTTATAGTTCAAATGTTTGAAATTATTTTTCTTTTGTCAATCCTTGAATTTTAATGAAGTCCTCCATGTGCTTTGAACAGTTTTTTATTTTAACACAATTCCAGATTTGGGTTTCAAGTTTTAAGTCAGTTTTCATTTGAAAACATTTAAGCTGCATATAAGCCAAAGAACAGATATTCTATGCACATATGTGATACGCTGCCCCTTTTTATGGCTCTGAAGAGCCAGTAAACAGGCAGAGTGATTCCTATGCTAGGGGTCCTCTGAGCATGGCCATATGAGAAATTAAATGATGTAATGGTCCTTTTGATTCTGTCCTAGGGTATTTGAAGTGAGAAGGCCATTTTGGTACCTTAAAAGTAAGGCATTTTAAAAATATTTAAAGGTTATTTAGAGATAAATATAGCTGCTTAAAATACACAAAATCCCTTTTATGGGACTTGGACAATTTTCAGAAGAAGAGATGTAGGGAGAAAATGAGAGCTTAAATATTCATTGAATAATCAGTTTAGAAGCATCTGTTTTAAAGGAACTTAAAGATTTCTAGTTTAATTTCTTTAATTTTTAAATGAGAACACTGAAGAATAGAGAATTTAAAAGACAAGGCTCAAACATTTTTATCTTTATAATGATTAAATATGTAAAAAAACAAAAATTTAATTACAAAACTCCCTGATAACTTAGTTTGTAGCTCATAACTAGTTTGGCCCCAGGATTTGGGGGAAATTGGTTATTTTTTGTTTAATTTTTGTTTTTGATTTTGTTTTCAACATGCACCTGAATCTTCACTAGCATTTTATATTCCTTATTCCTGATAAAAAAGAACTGTAGGGTGTTTTTTTTTTTACTTAGTTATTCCTCTCAGTACTTCAAGAAAAGTTAATTTTAAAAAACCTTCTATTAATGAGGGTGAACAAGGAAGGATATGTCAAAATATTCCATAACCTAAAGAAACATATGGATATGTTGAATGTGGATTTCACCAAATTCCACAATAGATTAGCCTCTTAACGAGTATCTTTTAGGTCCAAATAAATCAAAAGTATTTATTACTCTATAACAGCAGATAAAATTATGAAACTTATTTAGGTTGATGATCAAATGAATAGGTTCAACAAGAATTTAAATAAGTTTAAGAATTTGAATAAATGTATGAAAGAGGGATGAATAAGTAATTATGATCACATAGAAAAATTGACAGTTGAGAACCAAAAGACATGATCTGGCTTATCTCCTTTTCTTATGCTTTTCTGTAACAATGTAATACTGAATCTTTAGAATCGAATAGTTAGTATTCTATTTAGTAGAATAGTTATCTGGTCCAATTTAACCATTTGCTGGATCCTTTTAATTCATTCTATAGAGTTATTTCATGTATTCAGATCCCTTTTAGCCAGCAGTTCTGCTAGATGTGGCCAAAAGGAGCAAAAAGTGAATAGCAGTGACAACTCTGGGTCCACCCTTGTCTTTATGCATTTTCCCATCATCTCTTTTCTTTGTAAATAAACCCACACATCACCACTTTCAGCATATGTTGATGACTCAGCTATGTTTCCACTTCCCTCCCTTTACACAATTAAACTATATTTTGTGAAAGTTGTCCTTCAATAGCACATAATATAATTATACATATATTACCTACATAATAGCTATGTCCTCAAGTCAGTGTTTAGAAATTATATTATGGGGGCAGATTTTTTTTTTCTTATTACAAATAAGCAAAGTTCCTAAAATAATGCTTAACCATGTTCTGCTATTTTCTATGCTATGGCAGATCAATTTGACATCTATAATGAGGATTAAGAATTCAATTATTTTTTCTAAGTAAAATAGACAAGAAAAGTAGACACCAACTTAATTTTTTTCTTTTGCAAACACTGACTTGCTCGTTTTCTTAGACTTTTCCAGTAGTTTTTTTTTTTTTTTTTTTTTTTTTAAAGGAACATGCTTGGTTTGGTTCCAAAATGAATTTGTAATAAGTGTTTTAAATTATGAAAGCATAGATATACTTTGGTTAACAAATAAGCAATGTTCATGTGTTTGAAATTAAAAATAATTTGGTATATATATATTTTAAATCATTAAAACATTAATGAGTTTTCCTTTAAAAATATTTCTGACTACTTTTGAAAACTGATTATGTAGTACAGATGTTGATACCAACTCTTGAAGTTGATAGTAAATCTTTTCAGGACTCTTGACTACCCAGCCCCATCAGAAATTAAATGAAAACTAAAAGAAATTTAAATAATAATTTTAAATAATAATAGAATTATTATACAACTTATACAAATTAAGTTATCACATGACCAAATGTCTATTGATTAAAATTTAAAAATAAGATGTAAGATACTCTATAAAATGCATCGTAGTTCTGTTTCATAGTTATAGAAGTTTAAAGGAGGTGAAGTATATGAGCATTATGCCTTTAATTTTTTGTCTCAATAAAACAGACAAGAGGAGTGGACAGCATCTTAAAATTTTTCCTTAACAAAATTGTGTTCCTTTCCTTGACTTTTCCAGTAGTGTTTGTTTTGTTTTGTTTTTTTAAGTGGTGGGGTTTATTCCTTTGAAATGTACTTACTTTCATGTTCCTGTGACTTTGCTTTTGCTATTTTCTGTTTCTGGAATATTTCCCCTTGTATCTTCATATCCAAGTTCTACACATTTTTTAAGGCTCAACTAAAATGCCAACTTCTCCATGAAGCATTCCCTGAACTTTCCATCTTTCTGTTTTGTATTATTTCCAATTTTTTTCTCCTTTTATTTCATAACAGAGTGTTTTGCAAATAGCAGTCACGATATTAATATTGCAAAAGATGTAGATTAATGTAATATATCTAAAACTTTAGCCAAATAAGTTGTGAAGAGAACTTTGTGATTGATTTGGGGGTGGGGCAGCTAAATGTTTATATCAAACCTTAATTTGAATCTCTCTAAATATACTTAGACTCTTACTTTATTTTAGTAGCATTTGAATAATACTAATTATTGATGATGAAGATCTTGCAGTATCTAGATGAGGAGTTAATAGTTTGTTCTGGTATTGTATGGATATGTAAAATAACACGCTAAAACAGTGGTTTATAACAGCCTTTAATTTCGTATGCAAATATGCAATTTGGGGGGATTTATAGAAAGATGGCATAGTAGGAAGCTACAGGAATCAGTCATTCTACCAGGACAACAA
The DNA here is from genome assembly GCA_029593785.1 of Cabassous unicinctus. Taxonomy (NCBI): domain Eukaryota; kingdom Metazoa; phylum Chordata; class Mammalia; order Cingulata; family Chlamyphoridae; genus Cabassous; species Cabassous unicinctus. The sequence continues at coordinate 9,277 of JAQZBX010008864.1, read as the reverse complement.
TCAAACAGGCAATAACTGTCCACATCAACTATTTTGAAACTTCGGAGTCCAGTAGAACACTGTGCAGCATCTAGGGAAGAGCAGGGGGAAGAAGCTGGTAAATTATGGTAAATACCAGTAAACTTCTCTCTCCCTATGGTGGTTATCATCACCAAGCCCACACTCTCACTGCAAGCAGCAGTGGAGTACAGGCCTTGACATCACTTGCTGGTGCCAGAGAAGGACATAAAAATCCACTTTCCCAAGATCCTGGGGTTGAGGGCTGTAGACTGATCACTAATCACTCCATTTGACCTGTTAATTTGGATTGCTGGAGGCATGACTCTGAGGATGGCCATTGTTGTAACCTCTTTCAGACAAAGACAGCAGAGGAAAATTAAAGACCGTTCACTTTCTCAGAGCTACAGAGGATACTGAAAAGTCTGCATTGGCTGGGCAGGGGCTGAGACAAGAAGGTGTAGCTCTTTGGAACTGTGGAAGAAGCTTCCAGTGCCTTACCTGGTCCCTCCTTCATCACTTTCCCAGAGCAGTTTGGAGATGGCAGTGCTCTCTTTGTGGTTCCCTGGCCTTTTTCTAGCTGGGAAAGATTGACTTGGGAGAAACTTCTCTCCAGCATACCCCCTCTCCCAGAATTTGCCCTCCAGGCAAAAGCAGCTTGAGACAAAGAAAGCAATGTAAGAAACAATTGAGTCAGACAGCCTGGGGCAAAGGCTTACTTGCTTTAAGTCCTGCAGTAGAAGACCCAGGAAAGAGAGAAAATCTGTTTCCTGGGAAGTAAAGGAGGTATTCAAACTCCTGTAAATAGGGGAACTCTTAAGCCACTAGCAAACAGAAACCCAGGACAAGACACAGGCCCAGAGAAGACAGGGAGGATGTTGCACTTTGCATTTGACATTCAAAGACTAAAGAACAAATGACAGAAGAAAGTCCTGCATTATAGGGTAGTGGCTTTAAATGGAAGTGGAATAAACTCTCCAGTCAAACAGTAGAGATTGGAAGACTGGATAAAATAGCATGACTCAACTATATATCATTACAAGAGACTCATCTTAAATTCAAAGACATATAAGTAGGTTGAAAATGAAAGGATGGAAAAAATACACCATGCAAGTAGTAATCAAAAGAGAGGTAGGGTAGCTATACTAATCTCATATAAAATAGAATATAAGGCAAAAACTGTTATGAGGGATAAAGATGGTCATTATATACTGAGATAGGGATCAATTCAAAAAGAAGACATAACAATTATGAATATATATGTAACTAATAACAGAGCCCCAAAATATATGAAGCAAATACTGACAGATTTTAAGGGATAAATAGACAACTCTACATTAATAGTAGGAAACTTTAATACAAAAATAACATGTTCAATAATGGATAGACCATCTAGACAGAAAATCAATAAGACTTGAAAGATACTATAAACTAATTAGACCTATAAACATATATAGAATATTTCACCCAACATCAGAATACACATTCTTCTCAAATGTACTTTGATCATTCTCCAGGATCAACCATGTCTTAAGTTACAACACAAGTCTCAATATATTCAAAAATAATGAAATCATACAATGTATCTTCACTGATTACAATAGAATGAAGCTAGAAATCAATAATATTTGTGAAATGAAAATTCACAAATATGTGGTAATTAAATAACATACTTGTAAACAACCAATGGATAAAAGAGGGAAATCACAAAAGAAATTAGGAAATATCTTTAAGGCAAATGAAGACAAAAAACCAACATAACAAAACTTCTGGATATAGCAAACTCAGTGCTAACAGGGAAATTTATATCTAAATGCTTACGTTGATAAAGAAGAAAGATTTCAAATTAGACACCTAACCTCAAAACTGGAAGTACTAGAAAAAGAAGAGCAAACTAAACCCAAAGTGAGCAAAAAGAAAGAAATAAAGATTGAAATAGAGATAAATCAAATAGAGAATAAAAAATAAAGTGAATCAGCAATAGCAAAAGTTAATTCTTTGAAAAGATCAGTAAAATTGACAAATCTTTAGGTAGACTGACAAAGAAAAAAGTACATAAATGACTAAAATAAAAAATAAAAAAGGGGATATTACCACCATCCCCACTGAAATTAAAAGGACTATAAAAGGATACCATGAGCAACTATATGTCAACAAATTAGATAACATAGATGAAATGGACAAATTCCTAGAAATACACAAACTATCTATCTACACTGACTCAAGAAGATTTAGTAGATATTAACAAAACCAATAACTAGTAAAGAGATCAAATCTGTCTTCAGAAACCCCGTAACAAAGAAAAGCCCAGGTTCATATGATTTTCCAGGAGAATTTTACCAAATATTTCAAGAAGATGAAGCACCAATCCTACGCAAACTCTTCCAAAAAACTGAAGAGGAGGGAACACTTCCTAATCATTCTATGTAGCCAACATCACTCTCATAGCAAAGCCAGATAAAGATAACACAAGAAAAGAAAAGTGCAGACCAATATCTTATGAATATACATATAAAAATCCTAAACAAAATTTTAGCAAACTGAATCTAATAGCACAATAAAAGAATTATACACTCTGATCAAGTGGGATTTATCCCAGGTATGCAAGGATGGTTTAACATAAGAGAATCTATTCATGTAATACACCACATTAACAGAAAAAAGGTTAAACACACACACACACACATACACAAACACCACAACTGATGTAGAAAAGACATTTGACCAAATCTAGCACTCAATTAAAAACACTTAGAAAGCTAGGAATAGAGAAAATTTCCTCAAGATGAAAAAGCACATATGTAAAGACCCCACAGCTAACGTCATACTCAATGGTGAAAAACTGAAAGTTTTCACTCGAAGATCTGGACTGAGACCAGGATGTCCCCTGCCACCACTGTTATTCAACATTGTACTGGAAGTTCTAGCCAAAGCAATTAGGTAAGAAAAAGAAATAAAAAGCATGCAAATTAGAAAGGAAGAAGTGAAACTTTCACTTTTTGCAGATTCTGTGATCCTATGTACAGAAAACCCTGCAAAATCCACATAAATAGTTACTGGAAGTGATAACTGAATTCAGCAAAGTGACATGGTATAAGATTGACACCCCCAAATCAGTAATGTTTCTATGCACTAGCAATGAAAAATTGGAATAAGAAATAAAGAAAAATTCCCATTTATGATAGCAACTAAAAGAATCAAATATCTTGGAATAAATCTAACCAAGAATGTAAAGGATTTTTCCACAGAAGACTACAAAATATTTCTAAAAGAAATCAATGAAGACTTAAATAAATAGAAGGATATTCTGTGTTCATGGATTGGAAGCCTAAATATTGTTCAGATGTCATTGCTATCTAAAGCAATTTACAGATTTGATGCAATCCCAATCAAAATTCCAACATCCTTCTTTGCAAAAATGGAAAAACCATCATCAAATTTATATGAAGGAGAACAGATATGACTCAAGTGTTTGAGTGCCTGCTTCCCTCATGGGAGGTCCCAGATTTGGTTCCAGGTGTGTCCTTAAAACAACAACAACAACAACAACAACAACAAGCAAACAAATGAAAAAACCAACTCAGGAGAGACAATGTGGCTCAGTGGTTGAGTGCCAGCTTCCCACATACAAGGTTCTGGGTTCAATCCACAGACCCAGTACCTCAGAAAAAAAAAAAAAAAATTATATGAAGAGTAAGGGGCCTGTGACAGTTTGAGATTATTTTTGTGAATCCCAAAAAGAGAAAGATAATGTTTGTAAACTAATCTATTCTTCTGAGTATGCTACCCTTTGATTATATTGAATTCAGTTGAGGGACCATTGATTAAATTACTTGTTAAGATTGGGGCTTTGATTCGAACACGTCAGTAAGGTGTGACTCAGGTTGAATCCCTGCCATCTTGGTGGGCTGATATAAATGGACACTCACTCAAGAAAACACACAGAGGAGAGAATTTTGTCATTTTGATCCTGCCATGTGACACAAAGGAGAAGGCTCAAACAGCTAAAGACCTGGAGAGAGATGGACCATTTGCCTAATAGCTTACAGCTGACCTTGGGAAGAGAGCACTGATATAGGAAGCCCAGAGGGGAAGGCTGAAACCCAGCGGAGACCCCCCACCGTCTTGCTTCAAAATGTGGCAGCTGACTTGGGTGAGAAAATATCTCTTATGGTACCTTGAGTTGGACTTCCCACAGCCTTGAGACTATAAGCTTTTATCTCAAATAAATGCCCTTTATAAAAACCAACAGATTTCTGGTACTTTGCATCGGCACCCCTTTGACAGACTAATACCAGGCCCCAAATAGCCAAAGCCATCTTGAAAAAGAATAGGGTAGCAGATATGGCTCAAGCAGTTGGGCACCTGCCTCTCACATAGTAGGTCCCAGGTTTGGTTCCCAGTGCCTCCTAAAGAAGACAGGCAGATACAATGAGCTGACACAATGAACAGAGAGCAGATGTTGCCTAAGCGGAAAAGTTGACACAATGAGCAGACACAACAAGCAGGGAGCAGATATGGCTCAAGCAGTTGGACACCCACATCCCATAAGGGAGGTCCCAGGTTCGGTTCCTGGTGCCTCCTAAAGAAAACAATTGGACACAGCGAGCAAACGAGCAGACACAGTAAGCAGACAATGAGCAGACAGACGAAGGAGCTATCACGAGTGGGTGGAAGGGAAAGAAGAATGAAGTTGGAGTACACACACTTCCACATCTTAAAGCTTTTTACATGGAGCAGGTGGAGCACAGCCGGTTGAGTGCCTGCTTCCCATGTACAAGGTCTTGGGTTCAAGCCCCGATGCCTCAAAAAAAAACAAAAAACAACTTCTTACAAAGCACAACAATCAAAATAGCATGAGACTGGCACAAGGACAGATAAATAGTCCAGTGGGATCAAATCCAAAGTTCAGAAACCAACTGTGTCCGTTGGGCAGATTGATGTAATTATGAATTCCAAAAATATAATTGGATCATGCTTTTAAACTGATCTGTTAATCTGGGCATGATTAAGTTATGATTAGGGTGTTGACTGGGCCATGTCAGTAGGGCGTTGAACCCCACCCCTTGGTGGGTGGGGAATCAAATATAAAAGGCATGGCAAAGAACAGACTTGAAGCAGTCTTTTGAGAAGCAGTTTTGGGTAAGGAAAGAAGGCCCCAGGAGAAGAGAAGCAAGCCGTTCGCCTGATCGTCTACAGCTGACCTTGTGGAGGAAACAGGAGCTAAGCCTGGAGAGAAACGCAGCCCCAGGAAGAGAGGAACCCTGGAAGCCTGAACCCTTGCAAATGCCGGCAGCTGTCTTGCTCTAACATGTGGCAATGGACTGTGGTGAGAGAAGAAACATAATGCTTTATGGCCTGGTATCTGTGGACTTCTACCCCAAATAAATACCCTTTATAAAGACCAACTCATTTTTGGTGTTTCACATTAGCACTCCTTTGGCTGACTAATACAGAATTTGGTACCAAGGAGTGGGGAAGTGCTTTTGCATATACCAAAATGTTGGAACGGTTTTATAAATGGGTAAGGGGTATTTTTTGGAGGAATTGTGAAATGCTTGATGGAAAAGGCCTAGATCACTTTGAAGAGACTGTTGATACTAATATGGACGCTAAAGAGACTTTCTACGATGCCTTAAAAGTAAATGATGAAACTATTATTGGAGACTGGAGGAAAGGCGATCCATGTTTTAAAGTTGCAGAGAACTTAGCAAGATTATCTCCTGGTGTTATATGGAAGACAGAATTTGAAAATGGCGAACCAGAGCATTTAGCTGAAGAACTTTCCAAGGTAAACTTGGAAAATGTGGCTTGGCTTCTCCTTGCAGCTTATAGCAAAACACTAGATGAGTGAAATGCATTAAGGACTGAACTTATGGGCACAAAGAAAACAGAAACTGATTCTAGAACTTCCAAGTTTCTGGAATCAAATTCCCAGATGAAAATGCCCTATTTGAAGACTTTACTAAACTTGGAACTCGTAACTCAGAATTTAAGATGCAGTTATCTCGGAAAGACTTGTGGAAAGTCTTACTGTCCAATGGCTTGGACCCCTGCATCCTGCATGCTAAACCAACAAAGTTTTTGAGAGAGCTGTATGAACAAAACCACTGTCAGCTTGGACAAAAGAGAACATGGAAAGGAGAGATTGAAGGAGAATCAGCATTAAGAAGAAAACCGTGGAAGCCGAGATCTGGACTTAAGACATCTCCTTGGGCCAAGAGAGGGGCCCCACCCATGTATACAGAGAGGGTGAGTTTGCCCCTGCAGTTGAGGAGGGTGGATGTTCCTACCCAAAGTTCTGAGAAAGTTTTGATGCCCCATGGTGCAGAAAGGGTAAGTTTTCCCCAGCAGTTGAAGAGGGTGGATGTCCCCACCCGATGTTCTGGGAGAGTTTTGCCATCCCAGGGTGTAGAGAGGGTGGAGCAGATTCCTCAAAGATTAGGGTGGTTAAGGTCAACACCCCAGAGGTCTGAGAGGGGTGTACCTGTCCCCCATGGATTAGAGAAGGCCAGGTGACCAACCCATTGGTCTGAGAGGGTTGAACTTGTATGCCAAAGCTTAGGGAAGGCCAGGTGGTCAACTCGTTGTTCTGAGAAGGTTGAACCTATATGCCAAAAGTTAGGGGGAATGTTGTCTTCACCTCACTGTACTAGGGGGGCTAAGACTCTAACCCAAAGATTGGGTAAGGTGTGGCAATCACCCCAGCACCCTTGGAGGGTGAGGTCTGGAGCTTAGTCAACACCCAGATGCTTGGTGAGGGTGGAACCAAGAAAATGGCCGTTGGGCAAGCCTGTGGAAAGGGTGGGTCCCCATGTGGCCCCAAGGAGAAGAAACCAACATCTTAAGAATGACTCAAGACTTTGAAATCAAACAGAGGATGCCCTGCAGGTTTACTGAACTGTAGAGGATCCATGACTCATGTTTAACATCCCAATTTCTCCTTATGATAATGAAAATGGTTATCCTTTGTCTTTCCATTTGTGTATTGGAAGCAGTTAAATGGTTTTGTAAGTTTCAGAGGTCTACAGCAGATGGGATTTTGCCTGAAGACAAACTGTATTTCTTTAAAATGATTTTGATAAGATTTTGTACTTGGATTGTTACTGATTTAAGGTTTTTTTTAATATTGTAATGTATTTTTGGAATTCAGAGGGTGGAATGTGTCCATTGGGCAGATTGATGTAATTATGAATTCCAAAAATATAATTGGATCATGCTTTTAAACTGATCTGTTAATCTGGGCATCATTAAGTTATGATTAGGGCGTTGACTGGGCCACATCACTAGGGCGTTGCGCCCCACCTCTTGGTGGATGGGGAATCGAATATAAAAGGCAAGGCAAAGAACAGAGTAGAAGCAGTCTTTTGAGAAGCAGTTTTGATGTTGGAAAGAAGGCCCCAGGAGAAGAGAAGCAAGCCGTTCGCCTGATCGTCTACAGCTGACCTTGTGGAGGAAACAGGAGCTAAGCCCGGAGAGAAACGCAGCCCTGGAGAGAGAGGAACCCAAGAAGCCTGAACCCTGGGCAAATGTCGGCAGCTGTCTTGCTCCAACACGTGACAATGGACTTTGGTGAGGGAAGAAACTTATGCTTTATGGCCTGGTATCTGTGGACTTCTACCCCAAATAAATACCCTTTATAAAGACCAACCCATTTTTGGTATTTCACATTAGCACCCCTTTGGCTGACTAATACACCAACTCTCATATTTATGGCTAACTTATTTTTGACAAGGGGGCAAAGACCACTCTTTTGGGAAAGTATAATCTCTCCAACAAATGGTGCTGGGAAAACTGGATCTCTGCAAAAGATTGAAATTGGACCTCTACCTCACAGCATATACAAAAATCAACTCAAAATAGACCAAATACCAAAATATAAGAGCCAGAACTATAAAACTCTTAGAAAAAAACGTAGAGAAGCATCTTCAGGACCTTTTGTTAAAGAATGGTTTCTTATACTTTATACACAAACCATAAGCAACAAAAGAAAAAAATAAACAGGACCTCATAAAATTACAAGCTTTTTTGCATCAAAGGACTTTATCATGAATGTAAAATGAGAACCTACGTAACAGGAGAAAATATTTGGAAACCACATATCTAATAAGGGTTTAATGTACAGTATATACAAAATAATCTTTTAAATCAACAAGAAGACAAACAACCTGTATTAGTCAGTCAAAGGGGTGCTGATACAAAATACCAGAAACCAGTTGGTTCTTATAAAGGTATTTATTTGGGGTAGAAGCTTACAGTTACCAGGCCATAAAGCATAAGTTACTTCCTTCACCAAAGTCTGTTGCCACCTGTTGGAGCAAGATGGCTGCTGACATCTGCCAGGGTTCAGGCTTCCTGGGTTCCTCTCTTCCCAGGGCTTACCACTCTCTGGGCTCAGCTGCTCTGGTGTCTCCACAAGGCCAGCTGTAAACTATTAGGTGAATGACTTGTTTCTCTTTCCGGGGCCTTCTCTCTTTCCTCATGACCAAGCTCCTCTGTGTGCTTACTTCCTGGGGCTCTAGCTCAAGATTCCCACCTCCCTTCTCTGTGGTGTAGGTTTTCTGTGAGTCCCCACCCACCAAGGGACGGGCACTCAATGTCCTACTGACGTGGCCCAATGGCCATAATCATTATTTAATCAAGTAGAAGTAAAACCGCAGAATCCAATACACTATAATACACAGAGGAAAAGACCAGTTTACAAACATAATCCAATATTTATTTTTGGAATTCATCAATAATATCAAACTGCTACACAACCCAATTAATAAATGGGCAAAAGAATGGAATAGGCATTTCTCCAAAGAAAATATACAAATGCCCAGAAATCACTTGAAAAGATATTCATCATTAGGCATGAAAAAAAATGCAGATAAACACCACAATGAGGTACCATTTCATACCCACTAAAATGGCTGCTATTAAAAAAACAGAAAATTACAAGTGTTGGATAGGATGCAGAGAAATAGGAATGCTCATTCATTGATGGTTTATGGTGATAACGTACAATGATGAAACCACTGTGGAAGACAGTATGGCAGTTCCTCAGAAACTTAAGAATAGACTTACCATATGGCCTGTTAATCTCACTTCTAGGTATATAACTGTAGCTGTTTGATTTTATTTATGAATTCCAAAAATAGATATTAGATTATGTTTGTGAATTGTCTTTTCCTCTGAGCATATTAGATTATAATGGATTCAGAAGTTTTACTTTTACCTGATTGGGCCATGTCAGTAGGATGTTGAGTCCCTGCCCCCTTGGTGGGCAGGCACTCAC